>LR539864.1:848041-879701 GCA_900536315.3 Caenorhabditis becei | reverse complement strand
TATCAGACGAATCAAAAATACTTTCGGCTCCTGTGCATTGGCCTAGTGGCCATTGTTGAGTAGTTACAAATAGTCTCTCTTAATGAGTTACAGATTTTTTCAAAATTAATAAAAATGAGTAAAAATGAGTAAAAATTGTTTGAATAATGCAAACGCGCCCTATTGATAATTCAATTTTTTTTTTGGAAATTTCAAAAAATTGTGATTTTTCAGTAAGTTTTTCAGGTTTTTAAAAAAAGATTTTCAAAAATTCAGCAAAAATTCAAATAATTGTTTTCAATGAAAAATATCAATGAAAAATGCTTGAATGATACAATCGCGCCCTATCGATAATTCGAAAATTGAAAAAAAAATTTAATTTAAAAAAAATTGAAAATTAGATTTTTAAGAAATTTTTATTTTTGCAAAAACCAGAAAAATCATTTTTGAAAATACATTGAAAAAAGTGAAAATCATGAAAATTGCTTGAATAATGCAATCGCGCTCTAGTGACAATGCAAAAAAAATTGAAAAATTCATTTTTTTTTAAATGAAAAATGGGATTTTTCAAAGAATTCTGTAATTTTTCAAAAATTTTGAAAATTGGAAAAAAATTTAAAAAATAAATAAATTTGGTTGAATTCTGCAATCGCGCTCTATCGAAAACTCAAAAAATCAAATTTTTTACAAAAATGCCGATTTTTCATAAAATTCTGTATTTTTTCAAAAATTTTAAATTCATTTTTCAAATTAATTTTATAAAATGAATTTTTGAAAAAACCATGAAAATTGTTCGAATGATGCAATTGCGCCCTATCGATCAAACAATTTTTTTTTGAAAATCCGAAAAATTTAAATTTTTTAAAAATTTACCTAAAAATCCACCGCATAAAATCCCCCAAATAATCAGCATATTTCTCAACTTTTCACAATTTTTTCTCGAAAAAATTAGTAAAGAGCTCTCACATTGAGCCGGTGTCACCGGCTCAATCGAGCTCTTCTTGTTTGTTCAGATGCTCCTAAAATGCACATCAGCGACAGTGATTTTGTGCAAACACTGATGCATCATAGTTGACGCGCAAGTGCAGAATGGGAGTTGATTATTGATTTATTGATTTATTGATTTATTGAAAAAAGAAGAAGAAAACCCGTAAATGAAAAACATTGGAGTGAGGAAGAGGAAGTTCAGGGAAAAATTTAAAAATGTTCAAAAATCATTTAAAAATAGGTCGATCCACAAGTCTAAACGCTTCTAATAATTCGTTCAAGTCTATAAATCCATCTTTGTTGAAATCAATCGATTGTGCGATATCAGCAATGTAATCAGTGTTAAGAGGACGTTTTGTGTATTTTCCAAGCACCTGGAATATTGATTTTCAGAATGAAAGTTAGGGATTTGGGGTTTCACGTGAGAAATCTAGGTCATTTTCATTTTCACGTGAAACATCTAGGTCATTTTCATTTTCACGTGAAACATCTAGGTCATTTTCATTTTCACGTGAGAAATCTAGGTCATTTTCATTTTCACGTGAAATTTTTTTTTTAATTTTCAAAAATTTTCAAATTTTCATTAGAGCGCACTTACCCCACAAGCATCAATAAACTCCTGCATGGACACCTGTCCCGAATTATCCTTATCCATAAACCGGAACAATGTCTCCAAAGTACTTTTATGTCTGTACAACGACTCGACCACGTCCTTATCCTGTGCATGTGTCCCGCCAACTTGTGCAATCTTCCTGTCCTCCTTGTACATCACATACTTCCCGTCTTCACTCAGAATCGAAACTTTTGGGGCTAAAGCGATCCATGGGAGGTTCAGACCGGTTATTCGTTCCACGCATTCACTCCATTTTAGGATTGGCAGTTTTCCTGGAATTTTGGAGGGAATTTGAAAATTTTGGGAAAAAATTGTTTTTTTTTTTGAAATTTCAATAAAATTTTCGGTTTTGTGCACTTTCATGTCGTAATGTTCGCGCAAAAATGGAAAAAAAATTTGAAAAAAAATTTTTTTTGTAAAATTTTGTGTTGCTCGTCAAATCTGGTGCATTCTGCATTATTTCGTCACGGTGTTTTCACACAACTCAATTTATTTGAAAACGTTTTGAATTTTGGGAAAATCCATTGAAAAATCAGTTTTGCGCGTCAAATTTAGTGCATTCTGCATTTCTGCGTCACGGTGTTTGCGCACATTTCAGTTTTTCCGAAAATTGTTTTGAAATTGACAAGAAATCGTGAAAAATCAGTTCTGCGCGTAAAATTTGATACATTCTGTAATTCGGCGTCACGGTGTTCGCACACAATTCAATTTTTACGAAAATTGTTTTGAAATTGACAAAAATAGTGAAAAATCAGGTTTGCTCGTCAAATCTGGTGCATTCTGCATTTCTGCGTCACGGTGTTTGCACACATTTCACTTTTTCCGAAAATTGACAAAAAACAGTGAAAAATCAGTTCTGCGCGTCAAATCCGGTACATTTCTGCATTTTTGCGTCATGGTGTTTGCACACAATTCAATTTTTTTCGAAAATCTGCACGAATTTGACAAAAAACAGTGGAAAATCCGTTTTGCGCGTCAAATTTGATGCATTCAAAGTTACAGTAACCCAAATGCGCGTCAAATCCAATGCATCATTCTTACCCGAATTATCCACATCGACATTATCAAATTCCTTCTGTAATTCCGTGTGAAACGAGCTCAACTTCTCCTTCAATTCCTTCACAGCCGACTCTTCGACCACTCCCAATCGTTCCCTTAGTGTCGATTTACGGTGAGTCTTACTGGCCATATACTGCACAAAATGGGGTTGTTTCGATTTCCCGATGAACTTGACATAAGCTCCCCGATTGCTGCCAGTTTCATAATAGTTGGAAGCGGAGAAAACCGTAAGACACGTGTTGTTGTGGGTGAACTCATAGCCTTCGAATTTGCACTCATGGGATCGGACTAGCAGTCGGAAGCCATGTTTTTCGAGGAATGAAGCGGTGATGTCGGCGCCGAAATAGGACCCACCGCCACGGAATACGTTGGGCCAGCAGCCCTGAAAAAATTGGGAAATTGGGTCTTGAAACGAAATTTGAGCGTAAACGGAGCATTTTGAGCCAAATTGGGCTCAAAAAAACATAACTCGGCTCAAAACGGTCCGTTTGAGCTCCAACTTGGATATTTTGTAGTCAGAATTTTTAGGAATATGTGAAAAAAAATTCAGAGAAATCTGTTGAAATTCGGATTAGCTACGTCTTCTGGAATCTTGAAAAATTTGGGAAATTTTTTTTCATTTTTTTTGGAGGATTTTTCAATTTTCAGATGACGTCACGCCTTCTAATTTAGTGCTAGGGTTTCAGAAAATTTTCAACAGAATTTTGGGCACCTTAACTCTAAAATATCTAAGTTTGGGCTCAAACGGAGCATTTTGAGCTAACTTGAGCTCATCTGAACTTGGGGTGCTGTAATTGAGCAAACTAAAATTTCAAAAAATCATAACTTGGCTCAAAATGCTCCGTTTGAGCTGGTTCTGGGATATTTTATAGTGAAAAGACTCAGAAATACATGAAAAAAATTCTGGAGAAATCCATCAAGATTCAGATGAGCTACGTCTTCTGGAATTTTGAAATTTTTGAAAAAAAAATTTTTTTTTCGAAAATTTCAAAAAATCATAACTCGGCTCAAAATGCTCCGTTTGAGCTGGTTCTCGGATATTTTGTAGTCAAGGGAACTAGGAACATGTGGAAAAAATTCTGGAAAAATCCGCCAAGATTCAGATGAGCCACGTCATCTGAAACTTTAAAATCCAAAAAAAAATTTGAAAAAAAAATTTAAAAAACTTTTTTTCTGAAATTAAATTTTTTTCAGCCATTCCAATCGTACCTTATTCTGTTTAGGATCACTCCACATAATATCCAACATCTGTTTCCACTCATCCACATTCACCGCTTCCTGCTTTTCCGGATCCATTCCCTTATTCACCGGTGGCCGAAGAACCGACTGAAACCGATGTCTCGGGATCTTCTCCAACTTTTCCACATCCGTCTGATCCGATATTCCACCATGAACCACAAAAATGTCTTTATCAACAATAGTGGCAATTGGGAGCCATGAAAAGACATCTTCCAGAAGGCGAGTTATAGGGGTTGAGAGGTCCTGGAAGGGGGTTACTGTAGATGTTATCAATAGAGCGCACTTACCTTATACTTTGTCGAAAGCTCTTTTATAAAACCATATCGTAAGTTCATGATATGATCTTCATGATTTCCTCGATTTAAGTAAATCGACATTGGATCCACTATCACCAGAGAGAAAAGCACGCAAAGGACCTCTATTGATTGGCCACCTCGATCCACAAAGTCTCCGTTGAAAATATATGGATTATCTACTGACGGATAGCCGTTTTTGTACAGGATTATGCAGAGATCGTCGAATTTTCCGTGGAGGTCTCCGCAGATTGTTATCTGGAAAGTTGCGCGTCATTTACGGTGTTTCCCAGCTTTTTGCGCGTCAAATTTGGTGCATGCACACTTTCCTAGCTGTTGGTGTTTGCACAATTTCCTAGCTACAGTAACCGAAAGTTGCGCGTCAAACTCGGTGCATTTGGAAACTTTTGTGATTTCACACATTTCTAGTTACAGTAACCCAAAGTTGCGCGTCAAATTTGGTGCATTTCAAAACTTTAGTGATTGCACACTTTTCTAGTTACAGTAACCAAGAGTTGTGCGTCAAATTTGGTGCATTCCGGAACTTTAGTGATTGCACACTTTTTCTAACTACAGTAACCCAATTTGCACATTTTGCGCGTCAAGTTTGGTGCACTCCGGAACTTTGGTGATTGCACACTTTCCTAGCTACAGTAATCCAAAGTTGCGCGTAAAATTTGGTGCATTCCGAAATTTTGGTGTTTGCACACTTTTCTAGCTACCGTAACCAAAGTTGAACATTTTGCGCGTCAAATTTGGTGCATTCCGGAACTTTTGTGTTTGCACACTTTCCTAGCTACTGTAACCCTACCTGATTCGAAATCGACGTGGATATCCTTGAAATCGCTGGCATCGACTTAAAATTCTTCCTTGCTTCTTGTAAAATCATCAAAACGTATTTCGGATGCAAAACCTTGTTCACTTTGAATGCCTCGATCATTTTTGCGACTTGTGGCTTATCGAGTGGAAGGGAAAGGGTAGGGCCCTGGAAAAATCCAGTTTTTCGGGGTTTTATAGGGGAGATGGAGTTTTGCAATCAACTGATGATTTGTAGAAAAGCATTTTATCTTTTGAATAAAAAAAAGAGCGAGTGAAAATATTGATTTTGAAAAAAGTTATGATTTTTTGAAAATTGAGCAAAAAAAAATTTTCAAAAAATTTTAAAAAAAAATTTTTACCTTATAATTCCTATCAATCTCAACATTGGCTGGCGACGTGTCCTCCAACATTTTCCGAATCCCTTCGCCTTCTGAATCCGCAAACGACGGCTTCGCATAATGCGACAGAGCACTCATCAACGGACTGTTCCGCCCATTCTCACCACCCTTTCCGTTTTCTTCCGCCATTGCACGGATGACGTCGGCGAAGAAGTCGTAGAGCTGGAAAATGGTGTTATCAGTGATAAGGGTGATAAATTTGATATCATTGAACTTCAAAACTGAAGTTTGAGTACGACGCTCCGAAAAAACGCATCAAAAAAAAATTTTTTTTGAGCGGAGTTTTGGAGCATCGTACTATCGTGGAATGCGCGCCAATATGGGAAATTTCGAATTTCGAATGAAAAATCCAAGTTTTCATGATTATCGATTTATCGATTTATTGATTTTCCAGAAATTCCTACCTTCAACTGATCCTGCTCTCCTGAATATTCCAATGCTGTGAATATTTGCCACGTGGCACGTCTTCTGGCCTCCAGACGCGCTTCGCAACGACGATACCATTTTTGAATGAGAATCGCGGATTTTATTGCTGAAATATATATATATTTTTGAATTTTTGAAAAAAAATTTTTTTGAAAATTTTTTTTATCAGTATGTTATCATTTTATCATTTTTTTATCACACCCCTTTTCACTTCAATTCACATCAAATCCCAATTCAATTCCATTATCAATTTCCTTATCACAACTGATAACTGATAAATATCACTAATGAATCACCCGAAAGTAATCCCCCATGGAATTCACTCATTTCCGAGTCGGACGGAAATTGATCGAATTTCCGGTTTTCCAGAGAATTGGAAAAATATAAAAAAGATTGCGAAAGATTTTTCGGATTTTTTCCCGGAAATTTGAGATTAATAAAAGTTGGGATTAGGGGGAAATAATTGGGAAATTAGAGGAAAAAAAAATTTTTTCTTGGAAATTTTTTTATTTTTAAAAAATTTTTCGATTTTTTTCTGAATTTACTAGAAATTTTCTGAATTTGAAAAAAATTAATAAATTATGAAAAAAAATTTTTCTAGCTTTCAAAATTTTTCAAAATTCGGAGAAATTTTCTGAAATTTTCTGAAATTTTCTTGCTTTTTTCGGATTTTTCTGGAAATTTCCTAGATTTTTACAAAATTATCTGAAATTTCAAAAAATTTCAAGATTTTTTCTGATTTTTTCAGGAATTTTTGAAATTTTCAGAATTTCTGGAAAATGAAAAAAAAATCAATTCTCGAAATTCTCTGAAAAAAAAATTTCAAAATTCTGAAAAATCAAAAAAACAATTTTCAAATTTTTTTCTGAATTTTTACAAAATGTTCAGATTTTTTTGAAAATTCTAGAATTTGCTGAACTTTACAAACATTTTCAAATTAAAATAAAAAATCAAAAACTCTGAGAACTCAAAAAAAAAATTTTAATTTTTAGGATTTTTAAAACATTTCTAGATTTTTTCCTGAATTTTTCTGACTTTTTCTGAATTTTTAAAAAATATCTGAATTGAAAAAAATTTTTTAATGTAAGTTCAGGAACAAATTTGAAAAATAAAAAAATATTCCAACTGAAATTTTTTTGCTGAAATTAAAAAAAAAATTGAGAATTCATTCTTATTTCAAAAAATGTCTTCTGAATCCCCACGCCTTCTAAATCCTAAATTCAAAAAATTCCAAAAAAATCCAAAAAAATCAAAAAAAAAAACCCATGCTCACTCAATTGTGGCTGCGGCGACGGTGACCTCTTCCTATCCTTGTCTTTCTTGCTTTTACTCCTTTTCTTCTCTTTTTTCGACTGATGTGTTCCAGAATCTCCAGATGAACTCTTTGATTTTTTCACATGTCCATTACCAGATGCCGATTGGGAAGATGAGTTGGCGGCTCGAAGTTGCGAATTTTCTGAAGGGTTAGAACACGTCAATCTCGCGTAAATTCACTCGAAAAAGTAAAGTAAAAAAATTCAAAAAATCCTTTAAAAAAAAAATGAAAATTCGCTCAATTGAAAATTCCCAAACGATGCTCCGAAATCCCGCCTAAAAAACTTCAAAAAACACAGTTCAAAAGAGCGTTATTTCGGAGCGTCGTACTGAAAACTTGCATTTCTCAATAGAGCGCACTTTCCATGAAATTCAAAAAATATAATTTTTCAAAAAATCAATCAATAACTCACTAAGTTCAGTAGAAGTAGGCTGGCGACCGCTTGATGGGCCACAACCCATATCAGCACAGTTTTTGATAAGGAAATTGAATTGAAAATTGGGAAAACTGAAAAAATCGATAATTGGAAAAAAAAGGATACGAAAAAAGATAAAAGATAAGAAAATTAGAAAAATCAAAAAAAAATTAAAAAAATTTTTTTTTCAAAAATTTGAAAATTTGATTTTTACTGATAAGCTAATCAGTGAGAATTATCACTCATCAGTTAAAAATCATCATTATCACTATCAGTAAGACAAATTCAAAAATCCGGAAAAAAACATATATCAAGATGATAAGAAAAGTTGGAAAAAATTTTTTTTTCAAAAATTTGAAATTTCGATTTTCACTGACAAGCTTATCATTATTGAGCTAATCAGTCAGCTTTGAAAAAATTCTTATCACTACCAGTAAAGATAAATATAGTCAAAATATTCATCTAATCCGGGCCGATGTTCACCGGAAGAAGAATGGGGGAGAAGCTGGACGAATCACTAATCTAATCCGGCCCGCCGACTTGTTATCATCTCTTATCACTTCTTATCACTGCTTCCGTCATTCAGGAAAAGGCTGTGTTATTGACGTATATAGACGAATGAGCCCGCAGGAGGAAATGATGGATGCAATGATAAAAATAGAGAGTTTTGAGCTTGATTGACCTGGAAATCGGGAAATGAGCAGAGGGAGGGGATTAGCCAAGTGATAGTGATAACGCAGTGATAAAGAGTGATAAGGGAAGGCCTTTGGGATTTATGGAATTTTTTTGAAAAAAATACATAAATAAATTGATGTGCAAAAATCATGATTTTTTTTTTTGAAAAATTTGAAAAAATTGAAGAGGAAGTGATAAGATAAGAGTGATAAGAAAATAATTTGAAATTGAAAATTTTTATCACCTGATAAAATGGGATGCTAATGATCCTTATCACAAGGGACCGTTTTAAAAAAAAAAAGTTTTTTTTCGAAAAATTGAAAAAATTGAAGGAGAAGTGATAAAAGTGATAAGAAATTGTTTGGAGAAAACTATTATCACTCTTATCACTTGGAACCGTTTTTTTTTTATTTTTTTTTTTGAAAAAAAATTTTTTGTCCAAAAATCATGCTTGTTTTCAAAAATTGAAAAGGAAGTGATAAGAGTGATAAGAAATTTTTTTAGAAGGTTCTTATCACCTAATCAGTTGGGAACAAATCGTTATCACAAAGGAAAATTTTTTGGAGAAAAAAAAATTTTGTGCAAAATTATGATTTTTCCGAAAAATTGAAAAAGAAGTGATAAGAATGATGAGAAAATTTTTTGTGAATTTTCTTATCATCTAATCAGTTGGGAACATATCCCTTATCACTGGGAACAATTTTTTTGAAAAAAAAATTTTTGTCCAAAAATCATGATTTTTTCGAAAAATAGCAAAAATTGAGGGGGGAAGTGATAAGAGTGATAAGAAAAAAAATTGAAATAGAAATTTTTTTTCACCTGATGAATATGAAGCTAATGATCCTTATCACTAGGGAAAAGTTTGAAAATTGAAAATCCAATTCTTATCACTATTTTTTATAAATTAAAAATTTTTTTTTTTTGAAAAAATTCAAAATTTTCAAAAATCCTTATCAATCTATCATTTCCTTATCAGTTTATCACTGAAAATTCGAAAAATTACGTAGATCTTTATTTTTCAAAAAAAAAACTTTTTTTCAAAAATTCCAAGACAAATGTCAAAACCCACTAACCCCTCATTAGAAGTTGGAAAATGCTCTAAATGTGAAGAACTTTATCAATTCCTTATCACCTGATAAAGAAAAGCTGATAATAAATTCGAACGTAAAGAAAGTTGGAGAGCACATGCCCACATTTTGGCTCGAGAGAGAGAGCGAGAGATGGAGCTCTCTAATTATCATCATTGATATCTTCTTCCCCCGTTTCCATGTCTCCGTCTCTCTTATCACTATCACTATATCAGCCATGTCTCTGCATCAGACCGGAGGGTGGTCTCTTCCAAGTTTTCGGCGCTCGTCAACGTCTTCTAGAATTTCTTATTTGACCAAAACTAAATTTTTTTTTCGAAGGGGAAAATAGGAAATTTGGGGGAGAAAATAATATTTTTCTTCTGAAAATTCTAGAATTTTTTGTTTTTTTTCCTTTTTGGGGATAATTTAGGGCTTCTGGAAGCTTTTTTAGGGTGGTGGCAAAAATATGAAAAAAAATTTTTAAATGGAAAAAAAAATAAGAAAACCTTGAATTTCAGTTTTTTTCCTGATAGTGATGACAAATTTGAGATAGAAAAAATACTGAATTTTAGAAAAAAAATTTTTTGAAAATTTTGAAAAAAAAATACAGTTTCGAAAAAAATTATATTCAGTGTTTTAAAAAATTTCTTATCAAATTGAGCATTTCCAAAAAGATAAGGTGACTAGGAAATTTTCAGAAAAAATTTTGAAAGTAAAAAAAAATTAAAAAAAAAAATTCTAATTTTTTTTTAGTTTTTCAAAAACTTTCTGATTTTTTAAAATTCTTTTATCAATTGGAGAAATACCAAAATGATAAGCAAATCAAAAAATTCTTGGAAAAAAAAGGAAATTTGAAAAAAAATTTTTCACTTTTTTTCAAAAAAGTCAAAAAATCTTATCTCAACAAAATTGTGAAAAAAGAATTTATGAATTGAAAAATTTTTTTCTAATTATATATTTTTTATCATAAGGTGATTTGGAAATTTTTTTGAAAAAATTTCTGAAATTCAAAAAAAAAAATTTTCAAAAAAAAAATTTTTTTTCCAATTTTTTTTTGTTTTTTCCAAAATTTTTTCTGATTTTCTAAAAATTTTGTTATCAATTTGAGAGATACCAGAATGATCAGAAAATTTATTCAAAAAGTTTGGAAAGTTAAAAAAAAAATTTTTTCTCAAAAATGACAAAAAATCTTATCTCAACAAAATTGTAAAAAAAATTTTTGATCAAAAATTGTTTTCTAATCATCAATTTCTTATTACTAATAATAAGGTGATTTGTAAATTTTTTGAAAAAAATTGAAATTGAGAAAAAAAATTGAAAAAAAAATGTTTTCCAAAAAGTCAAGAAATCTTATCTCAACAAAATTTTTAAAATTAATTTTTTTTAGTTTGAAAAATTATTTTCTTTATCAATTTCTTATCACTAAATGATAAGGTGATTTGAAAATTTTTTACAAAAATTTGAAGTTGAAAAAAAATTTTTTCAAAAGTTTAAAAAAATCTTATCATTATTTTTGTGTTTCAAAAAATTCATCTTATCAATTTCTTATCGTTACCAAAAATCCAAAAACCTAATACAGTAAAGAAAAAAAGTTCCAATTCCTCCAAAAACTAACCAACTAGTCTAGTCTCACCACCCCAAACAAATAACCGATCTTTTGTCTTTCTCTATCATCCCTTTTCCAACTGTATACATTATCATTGTTGTGTTTTTATCACTGTTTATCAGTTACAATCGGAAGTTTGGGTCCAACTGGTTTTTTTGCGAAAAAGGACACAAAAGACCATGGGGAACTTGTTCAGGGGAGTTGATAAGGTGATAGTGATAAGAAATGGTTACAGTAATCAATGGAATTCAAGAAAGGTGGTGTTTGCACACAATTGAAGCTACAGTAACCCTGGAAAAAGCTGGAAAAAAGCGGGAAAAGCTGAAATTGAACAGGTGGAGCTCTTAGGACCCCTATTTTCACGTGGGACCCCGGGGAAACACGTGATGATGGGAAAAGATACGCGTCGCGGCGAAAAACAAGAACAAATGGATGGGCTCTTACACACACACACAAATTAAATTGAGCCCCGGGGAGGCTCTCTTGTGACTTGAGCAGTGTTTTTTAGATCTGATTGAGTAGGGGGAATTGGATTTGAAAAATAACTAAAGGGGAAATGAAATATTTGTTTGTTTTTGAACAGGGGAGAAATTTGAACATTTTTGAAAAAAAATGTTTTTTTTGATTTTTTTAAATTTGATATTTTGAGCTTCAAAAGTTATCAATTCAATCAGGTAAAAGTACCAATCGATAGGAAATTGTCTCCTAAACATTTTATCAGTTGATCACTTTTTCCTATCAGTGATAGTTTTCGAGATATGGGGGATTTAGTGACAAAACAACTCGAAAATTGGAATTTTCGAGTGGTTCCCACTAAATCCTCCATATCTCCGGAGATATCAGTGATAACAAAATTTGATCAACTGAAAAAATGTAGCGTAGCTGAGTCAATTTTTTATCGATTGGTACCCTAACTTGTCAAAAATAATCTAAAATAAGGGAAAAATGAACTATTAAAAAAATATCAAAAAAAACATTGAAAAAAAACATTTCAATTTTTTTCAATTTTGATATTTTGAGCTTCAAATATTATCAATTTAGTCAAGTTAGGGTACCAATCGATAGGAAATTGTCTCCTGAACATTTTATCAGTTGATCACTTTTTGTTATCAGTGATAGTTTCGAAGATTTGGGGGATTTAGTGACAAAACAACTCGAAAATTGGAATTTTTGAGTAAGTCTCCCATATCTCCGGAGATATCAGTGATAACAAATTTTGATCAACTGAAGGAATGTAGCTGAGCCAATTTCTTATCGATTGGTATCTTAACTTGTTAAAAATAATCAAAAAATGAGGGAAAAATGATCAATTTTGAAAAAAAAAATTTTTTTAAAGTTTTTTTTGAAATTTTTTTGTCAAAAAAAAAGGTAAATCAGATTGTTATCAATCGATATCAATAAAAAATTTGCCAATTTTGAAACCAAAAAATCAACAAAATAATAATAAATCATTATAAAATCAAAAATGATAATTTGATCAAAACACACAACACAATTCAAAAAAAAATCAAATCTCATTGAAAAATGGAAAATTTGAAAATTTTCCATAGAGCGCACTTGCACTTTCCAAGATTCCTATACACTTTTCTTATCACCATTATCCTTATAACTGATAAAAATAAGAAAAATCAGAAAAACCCCAGAAATAAGGAGGCAAAGAGCAAGTGGACGCTTGTCTCATCATATCACACCGGAAGACGGACCTGCCGCGAATAACTTGTTTCTTCTCTTCTCCAGCTCCTCAGGGCTCGCAGAGCAACAGCTGTTTTAAACGGCGAGAGAGTATTGGATCAGTGGAGACGCAGACGGCGAGAGAAAGAGAAGATTCTTGAACATTTGGCAGGGGAGACACGGGTTATGATGAAATTGTGACAGGAGTCGGATTCTGGAGGTCTCTGGGATTCAGAAGACGCTTTAGATGAAGCCGTGAAACAGAATAAGAAGCATCATGTGCCAAAACCACATGGGTATCTTATTACGGCTTGATGGGGGTCAAAGGGCCCTTAATGGCCACTTAAGGGGTCCCTGGGATTGATGACGTCAAGCCTGGAAGCCTGGAGGCCTGGAAGCCTGAAAGCCTGGAAGCCTGAAGGCCTGGAAGCCTCGAAGCCTGAAAGCCAGCCTGGAAGCCTGGAGGCCTGGAAGCCTGAAAGCCTGGAAGCCTGAAGGCCTGGAAGCCTCGAAGCCTGAAAGCCTGAAAGCCTGAAAGCCTGAAAGCCTGGAGCCGGGCCCAAAAGCCCCGAGAAGCCTGGAAGCCTGGAAGCCTGGAAGCCTGGAAGCCTGGAAGCCTGGAAGCCTGGAAGCCTGGAAGCCTGAAAGCCTGGAAACCCGGCCCGAAAGCCCCGAGAAGTCTGAAAGCCTGGAAGCCTGAAAGCCTGGAAGCCTGAAAGCTTGAAAGCCTGAAAGCCTGGAAGCCTGGAAGCCTAAAAGCCCGAAAGCCTGGGAGCCTGGAGCCAGGCCCGGAAGCCCCGAGAAGCCTGGAAGCCTGGAAGCCTGGAAGCCTGGAAGCCTGGAAGCCTGGAAGCCTGAAAGCCTGGAAGCCTGGAAGCCTGGAAGCCTGGAAGCCTGGAGCCGGGCCCGAAAGCCCCGAAAAGCCTGAAAGCCTGGAGCCAGGCCCGAAAGCCTCGAGAAGCCTGAAAGCCTGAAATCTCGGCCCGAAAGCCCAAAAACCCCAAAAACAACCATTTTTTCAAAAAGTCACTAAAAAAACAGCGTTGGCGCACCCTCTTCCCCCCAAAAAAACAGCCCTAATCCTCGGCTCTTATCACTGCCTTATCACTATCCGTATCAGTACATAAACCCGCGCATCGTTTGACCATCATCGCCTAAACAAACACGACATTCGCACAAGAGGTGTCAAAAAGGCCCTTGGCGGAACTGATAACCCCCTTATCACTTATCTCTCTTATCACTGTGTCCACTTGGCGTGCGTGTGCTCAAACCAATTAGCAAGATCACGATAAAGCCGCCTCCCCCTCCTCTTATCACTTCTTATCACCCGCCACTTCCTTATCATTTTGTCTGTCAGGTCAAGATCCGCGGCGATGCGACCGCCGAATCGAGTGCTGAGCACGTTGCTCATTGCATACTGTAAGTCTTACTGATAACATCGATAAGAAGTTAGGGTTACTGTAGAAGTGATAAGGATTGATAAGGATTGATAAAACTGATAAGCTAGAAGTTTGGATTACTGTAACTTTTGTTCAGTTCAAAGAAGCGAGGTTACTGTAGTTAGGGTTACTGTACCAACTGATAAGAAGAAAGGGTTACTGTAGGTGTACCATTGATATCAGTGATAAGAAATAACACTAGATTCACTGATAACAGTGATAAGAATGATAAAACTCATTTTCAGTAATCCCATCCGCCCTTTCTTACTGCGAAGAAGACGCCTATTGTGATGAATGTGACCTTATCACTATCGGCCGCCCATGTAACAATTTTGACCGTTTGCCAGTGTACAAATGCAATAATGAAACCAAAAAAGTGGTCTACGAGCCGTCCATGTACTTTATGTGTGTTGATGGAGAGGTAGGAAAATGACGGATTTTAAAAAAATTTTTAAAAATCAGGTTTTGCTTTAAAATGACACCAGGCGGGCGGCTACGGCTCACGCCGTCTCCCCCGCCTGGTTTTCCGCCTTCGGCGGTTCAAACCGTCGCCTTCGGCTCCGGTTCTTAATTCCCTCACGTTGAAAAGCGCGAAATTCATAAATTAAACGTGGCCGACATGACGTTTTTAGAAATGAACATGGGAAAAAGGGCCTGAAATGCCTAGTTTGCGCTCCTGTCCGGTTCGCAAAATAAGGATCGCTTATCAAATTCTCGTGCACCGTGCGGGAAGAATTCCTGACCTCCCTGCGAAAGAACGACGAAAATGGTCCAGTAGTTGCTGAGAAAACGCTGCGGACGGACACACTTACGAACAAACATACAGACAGAATTTGTCGTTTAATAATAGTAAAGATGTAAAAAAACCAATCGATAGGAAATTTTGTGCTCTACAACTTTGTAGTTGATCACTTTTTGTTATCTTTGATCCTTATCAAGTTATCAACTGATTTGGCAAAGGTTGTTTTGAAAACATGAATTCCAAAGTGCATTTCAGTTTTCTAGTGATAACTTGATAAGGAGTGGAGATATCAAAAAGTTGTCAACTACAAAGTTGTAGAGCTTGAAATTTCCTATCGATTGGTTTTTTTACATTAATAATTTGAGCAAAAACTGATTTTTTAGGATTTTTTGAAAATTTGAAAATTCCGAGTGTATGACTCACCGCCCGTCTAGACACGTTCTTCAAACAAACCCGATTTCTAGGTGATTCAATTCGATTGCTCTCATCGGAACATGCCCCGAGCGGTTTTTAACCAAATAACTCGAGAATGTATTCAAGAGGATTCAGAAGACCAGAATCAGAATCACGTGAGAAGACGTCGTGCCACCACTGGATCTTCTCGAGTTGGAGACGTCTGCTCCTTTAATACGGACTGTCAGAGGGGCATGTTTTGTGGCGGAGGAGTTTGCAGTTGTTTGAGTGATTTCGTGTCGATTCTGCAGCATTGTTGGCCGAGTAAGTGCGCTCCATTGATAATTGGTCGTTGCAAGTGCGCTCTATGGACAATGAGTTTTGGAGCCATTATAACTCTGTCAATTTTGGTCCTAAAATTTTGAAAGAAATTTTTCTGCATAGAAAATTCCCTTCCAAACAAGTTTTCTGTTGACAACTTTTCACCATCTCTCACAGTAACCCAACTAAAAATCAATAACTTCCAGAAGTCAACCCAGGCGAGTCTGGCTGCGTTGAAAACCGACAATGTGAAGCCGTTTGGCCTGGAACCACGTGTAACTCGGCGGGACTTTGTGAATGTCCAAAAGAAACTGTTCCTTCACGGACTAGAGACGGAACTGTGTGCATTTCATCGCAAATTCCACCGGCTTGCCCGCTTCCAGAAGCACATAATGGACTTCCGAATCCGGCGACGGTGTTGGCGAATCCGACGACGCATCCGTTGAGTCCAGGGACTTATATGTGAGTTAAGGATTTTGAAGACCTGGGATTCTGAAACCTTGGATTATGAATCTTTGGGATTCTGAATGCTTGGGATTCTGAATTCCAAAAATTCAGAAGACCTAGGATTCAGAAGACATGGGATTCTGAAGACGTGGGATTCTGATGACGTGGAATTCTGATGCCCTCGGATTCAGAAGACTTGGGATTCTCAATCCCGGCGATTCTGAAACCTTGGGATTCTGAAACCTTGGGATTCTGATGACATGGGATTCAGAATCCCAATGGTTCAGAAGTCACCAAATTCAGAATCCCTTCTGATCCTATTTTGAAATTCCCCCTTTCCAGGCCGGTCCTCTGCAACTCCCTCTCCTCGGAAACCCGATCTTCCAACGGTGGCGACGGATCCACATGGTGCATCTACCCAGACGGCGACCAAGACGTCTACATCGCCGACACCTACAACTGTATCAGTCACCCCCAAGTCAACAATGACCTTTTCTCGGAATACTCCGAGAAAGTCGACGGAATCTGTTGTCATAACAGGGGTAAGTGCGCTCCAATGATAATTTTCAAAGAATTCCTTTTTTCCAGCTTTTGTCTGCATTCAACCTTTGGAATCTGGAGATGAACCGTCGGTTCCGAGGTGGTGGTACAATTCAGCGACGGGAACATGTGTGCAGTTCATGTGGGACCCGGATACCATCACTAATGCATCACCGAACAACTTCCGAACAGCTGAGCATTGCGAGTCTTACTGTAGAGATAGTGAGTTTGGGTTACTGTAGATTGGAAAGTACGCAAACACTGCACAACAGATTGGACAAACTCTTTTGGTGTTACTGTAGTTTTGAGAGTGTGCAAACACTGCGATTTGCATTTGCAACAGATTTGACGCGCAAATGCACAACAATCGAAACACTGAGCTTGACGAGCAAAATTTGGGTTACTGTTGCTTTAAAACTGTGCAAACACTGCAATTTCTGATGCATCAAACTTTACGCGCAATTGCACAGAACTCAAAACACACGAAATTTGACGCGCAAACTTTGGATTACTGTAGTTTGGAGAGTCTGCAAACACCGCGGTTCGAAATGCACCATACTTTACGCGCATTTGCACAGAACCCGCAACACTGAGTTTGACGAACAAATTTTTGGGTTACTGTAGATTGGAATGTACGCAAACACTGCACACTAGATTTGACAAACGTTTTTTGGGATTACTGTAGTTGTGGAAACACCGCGTTTCTCAACGCGTCAAGCTTTACGCGCAAATGCACAGAACTCGGACACACCGAATTTGACGAGCCAAACCTCAATTTTGGGTTACTATAGTTTGGAAAGTACGCAAACACTGCACACCAGATTTGACAGGGGTTACTGTAGTTGTGCAAACACCGCGTTTCTCAATGCACCAGACTTGACGCGCAATTGCACATAACCAACTTCCAGCCTGCAAACGTGGAGCTCCTGAATTCGCCTCTTCCAAATTCTCAATCCTCGACGAAGTTCCCCGGACCAACTGCCTTGCCTCGACTTCCAGATGTGATCAGGACCATCAGTGTACCCTGATAGGCTCCCAACAGACATGTTGTCCCACTGCTGCTCACATTTGTAGTGCTGCTGGAGGACGTCTTCTGCTGACAAAACCACCAGAGAACTATGATCGGGGAATGCAGATTGCTGGACAGTTAGTGATAACTTAACTTTATCAGTTATCACCTTATCACTATGTATTTCCAGCAAAGCCATCACCCGTTACTACTACGACATTGATCAGGGCCGATGTGTCAACTTCTTGTATCATGGCCTTGGAAATTATAACAACTTTTTGACGAAACAGGACTGTGAGCAGTTCTGCTCGAAATGTAGGTCATTCTCAATGGAGCGCACTTTCAATATCGGCTTTTTCAGTGGTTTGTGAGAATGGAAATCCGTTGAGAATCGGAGAGGAATGGCAGCGTTGCGAGACCAATGCAGACTGCCCGTCTTCACATTCCTGTCAGGGAAGCCATAAAGTTTGCTGTCCGACTGCACGTGAGTCACTACAAACTGTTGTACTGCGAAACCGGGAATACAAACTACAAACTTGGTTGCAGTACAATTTGAAAGTTTTTGCGCTGCGCGCCCAAGACTACAAACTACAATGTTAGCTAGCAGCGCAATTTGAGAGTTTGGGGCTGCGCGCTCAAAACTACAAACTACAAAGTTGTCCAGCAGCGCAATTTGGAAGTTTTTGGGCTGCGCGCTAACACTACAAACTACAAAATTTGTTGCAGCGCAATTTGAGAGTTTTTGCGCTGCGTGCCGAAGACTACAAACTACAAAGTCTGTGAGCAGCGCAATTTGGAAGTTTTTGCGCTGCGCGCACCACACTACAAACTACAGCTTCCAGCAGCGCGCAGCCATCAAGTTGCGCTGCCACTATAAACTTCACTATTCCAGAATCGCTGTGCACCCAACCGAAACGTCTCGGAGACTGCACCTCCGCTGTCCGTCGCTACTGGTACAATGCAGCCACACGGACCTGTGAAATGTTCCAATACACTGGATGCCAAGGAAATGATAACAACTTTGGGACCCTCGTGGCTTGTCAGCAAAAGTGTCGGGGAATCAATGGTACAGTGGAGCGCATTTGCAATTGACCTAATTTTTGCTTTTAGTTGAGCCAAAATGCCAACACGGCCGGGCATTCCGAGATAGAAATGGCAACTTCCAGCAGTGTTCTGATAAGCAGAATGGTCCGAAATGTCCTGTCAATTATCAGTGTTCGTTTGACGGCACCACTCACGGATGTTGCCCGTCGAAGGCGTTCACGTGTTCGTTGAATCCGGATAAGGGAGTGCAGTGCGGATCGGGAAGGTCGTATAGGTGAGGAAGGCTAAAAACTACAAGTTCTACTAGCAGCGCAAACTGTGGGGAGTTTTGCTCTGCGCATCTAGACTACAAACTACAAGTTTCCCTAGCAGCGCAATCTGTGTGATCAAGACTACAAACTACAATTTCCATAAGCAGCGCAATCTGTGGAGAGTTTGGCGCTGCTGACCTAGACTACAAACTACAATTTCCATTAGAAGCGCAATCCAGCCTGTCCAGACTACAAACTCCACTTCCAGATACTACTTCAACTCCAACAAACAATCCTGCGAGTCATTCCAATACGAAGGCTGTGACGGCAACGCCAACAACTTCCTGACCTCCGAGGACTGTCAGCATTACTGTGGAGTTGGCGGGTGTCCAAACGGTGGAATGCCGCTAAGAGATGAAGCCACGAACAAGCCGATGAGCTGTTCGGATACCAGATCGTGTCCTTCAACTCACGAATGTCTGTCGATTCCTGTAAATGGAAATGTCGGGAATCGGTGTTGCCCGACAAAGGCGCACATTTGCAGTCAGCCACCACAACAGGGAAATCATTGCTCGAAGATCTCAGTGGCTAGGTTCTACTTCAATATTGTTACAAGAGTGAGTTCCTGGGGATTCTGAAATATGGGTCTCGCCGCGAAAATGGTGAAATTTGGCTTCTGGACAAGATTTTGACACTTTTTTTGATAAAAATGGGTAAAATGAGAGTTTTTTAGCGCTTCTTCCTGAAAAAACCACTTTTTTCACTGAAAATTGGTGGAAATTGCTGGAATTTTGCTGAAAATAACTGAAATAGTGTTTCCATTAAAAAAACCTTGTCCAGAAGCCGTACCGTAAAACCTCTATTAGAAGGGTACCCAATAGTTTGTCTTTGAGCTTCACTATCTCAAAAATTAGAAGCGTTATCAAAAAGTTGTCAACTGCAAAGTTGTAGACGAAGATTAGAACTACAACTTTGCAGTTGACAACTTTTTGATAACTCTTGTAGTTTTTGAGATAGAAAAGCTCAAAGTCGAACTATTGGGTGCCCTTCTAATAGAGGTTTTACGGTATTTCAGCCAAAAATCACCTTTTTTCGTGGCGAGACCCGACTAGCCTAAAACTTGTTTTCCAGGAATGCGCCACCTTCCAATACAACGGCTGTAACGGCAATTTGAACAACTTTGGCACCCAAACCGAATGCAACAACTTTTGCAGTTCTGCAGGCTGTGCAGTCGGAGAAGTGGCCTATAAGGATGTGAACACGAAGAAGGCATTCGATTGTAACAATGTTCTTATCAATAGTTGTCCGGCCAACTTCCAGTGTAGATTTAATTCTTTGACGTCGGGTTATGTATGTTGTGGATCGACTAGTATGGGTAAGATGACGTCAGGGATTTCGAAATTCTGAATCCCAACTTCTCCAGAAGTATGTCCATCTGAAGAACGTGCCTTTATCAACGCTCTCGATGAAACTGTCCGTGAATGTGCCATAAATGTCCCGGGAAGTTGTCCCGCCGACTTCCTCTGCCGATTTAACGCCCAACGGAACCGGTATTACTGTTGTGCGCCAACGACTGAAAGTAAGAAAGTGCAAGTGCGCTCTAATGATAATTCCTCGTGTTTAGATGTCTGCCCAGACGGACGGGCTCTTTTCCGAGCCAAAAAGACACTTTTACCGATTCGCTGCACACTGAATAACCCGAATACGTGTCCAGATGGGTATGGCTGTCAGTCCAGAGCGAAGAATGTGCTTCAAGGATTCTGTTGCTCGGCTAGAAGTGAGTTGGGAGAAAAAGCAATAGACAGAAAATTGTCTGCTCTACAATTTTGTAATTGACAACTTTTGATATCTTCAACCCTTATCAAGTTATCACTGAAATCGCAAAAGTCTTTATTTTTTGAAGGCACACTTCAGATTCTTGGTGATAACTTGATGAGGATAAAAGATAGCAAAAAGTGATCAACTGCAAAGTTGTTGAAATTTATCTGCTCTACAACTCTTTAGTTGATCACTTTTTGTTATCTTTGATCCTTATCAAGTTATCACTGAAATCGTAAAAGTGATATTTTTCAACGCACGCTCCAGTTTTTTTACTGATATTTTGATTAGGATAAAATATAGAAAAAAGCTGTCGACTACAAAGTTGTTGGAAATTTGCTCCTCTACAACTTTGTAGTTCACAACTTTTTTATATCTTTGATCCTTATCAAGTTATCAGCTGGTTAAGACAGCACTATGGTATTTCCGTGATAACTTGATTAGGAGTGAAGATAGAAAAAAGTGATCAACTACAAAGTTGTAGAGCTCAAAATTTCCTATCGATTCCTTATTTTACTTTTAATTTTTCATCAATTTTTGATTTTTTATGATTTTTTGAAAATTAAAAAAAAAAACAATTTTTTCTTCCAGACGTCTGCAAAGGAGATTCTGAATTCCTGATGGACGAAAAGTCCAAAATGCCCAGAATCTGCACTCCCGGAGCTTTTATCTCATGTCCCGTCGGCTACAGATGTCACAAACAATCTCCATCAGCCATGAGCGGATTCTGTTGTCGTGGAGAGATCAATGCGATCTCGGAAGGATGTCCACCTGGAGAATATGCATTTGCGAAGAAAAATGAGATTGTGGCATGTGATCCGTTTAATCCAGAAAATAAGGGGTGTCCGGCGACTTTTAGGTGAGATTCTGGCATTTTTGAAGAGCAAAATTGAAATTGGCATTCAAAAATTCAAAATTGGCGCGCACGATATCTCGCAGCGAAAACTACAGTAAGATTTGGCATTTTTCAGTGATTCTAGACTGTTTTTGAGTAAATTGCTGTTACAAAGCGCAAAAAATGCAATTCATTCAAAAACAGTCGGAAAAACTCAAAAATAGCGGAAAATCACTGAAAACTGAAAAAAAAAATCAAATCTTACTGTAGTTTTCGCTGCGAGATATCGCGCGCGGGAATTTAAAATTTTGAAATTCGAAATGCAAAATTCAGTTTTGGGGCCCAAAAGATAATATTTATTGAAAATTTTGAAATTTCATTTTTTTTTCCAGTTGCCAATTCGCTGTCGCCTTCCAACGCTATCAATGCTGCGGTAAGGACCCGATTGAGGAGGATGAGATTGAACAAGAAGGTTGGTGATAAATTGGGAAATATACTTGTGAAATGGATAGTTTCGGGTAATAAATAGACAATTTTGCTGGAATTGTGACAAAAATTTCGAAAAAAAAATGAGCATTGTCGAAAAATCGGGACAAAAAACAAAAAATTTAAAAATGCTAAAAATAGTTGAATTTTTCAAAAAATCCTAAAAAATCAGGTTTTGTTTAAAAAATTGATGTAAAAAAACCAATCGATAGGAAATTTGCTCCTCTACAACTTTGTAGTTGACAACTTTTTGAAATCTTCACTACTTATCAAGTTATCACTAAAAAACTGAAATGCAACCTGGAATTCAAGCTAAGGTGATTAAACCGATTGATAACTTGATAAGGATTGAAGATAGCAAAAAGTTGTCAACTAGAAAGTTGTAGAGGAGCAAATTTTCTATCGATTGGTTTTTTTACATCAATTTTTCGTTGAAAATCTGATTTTTTACGATTTTTCAAAAATCAGTCCCCTTCCTTATCACCTGTTAGCATCGCTCTCCGTTCGATTCCCGTTTTCTCTCAAGTATCGGCTCTTTCGAGTTGTATATTGACAATGTACTTTTGTGTAATCCCTTTCGATTGACCACTGCATCCGCCACCAGGTACCCCTCGATTTGTTTGGGTATCTCGCAGTGCTCGCCGAGCCCCTTCTTATACAACACGGAAGCATTCGGGGTGTACGAACATCACGACAAACAAAGATATCTTGCGGGTTTGCGTGTGTGAGACACAGAAAGAGAATGAGAAGCATTTTTGATTGTGATATCATCAGAAAGAGCAGAGATCAGGCGCAGTTTGAGTGGGATTTTGAAGAATTGGGTCAAAATTGTGTTGCGCTGCAATTCTAGACTACAAACTACAAGTTAGATTGGCAGCGCAAATTGTAAGGAATTTGGCGCTGCTCATCTAGATTACAAACTACAAGTTTCACTAGCAGCGCAACCTGTAGGGAGTTTTGCGCTGCAATTCTAGACTACAAACTACAAGTTCAGTTGGCAGCGCAAACTGTGGGGATTTTGCGCTGCTGGCCTAGACTACAAACTACAAAATTCACTAGCAGCCCAATCTTTGGGGATTTTGCGCTGCTCATCTAGACTACAAACTACAAATTCGATTCGCAGCGCAAACTGTGGGGAGTTTTGCGCTGCTGATCCAGACTACAAACTACAATTTTCACTAGCAGCGCAAACTTTGTGTGAGCAAAAATTGGAAAATCTAGGTCATTTTTACATGAAAAATCTCAATTTTCTTCCAGAACTCGGCTGCCCACACTCGCAAGTTGCTCTCGTCGAAAACGATCACCCAGTAGTCTGCACTGCTTCCGGTGCCTCCTGCCCTACCGGTTACTTCTGCCAATTCTCCGATCGAAACAAGCAATTCCAATGTTGTGGTCATAAAGCCGGCTGTCCCGGAGAATCAGTAGCCTATCTGGATTTAACCGGCGGAGCCCAAGAGTGCTCCGTAAAGCTTCGCAACTGCCCCGAAGGCTACGTATGTCAGAATTCGAAAGGCGGCAAGACGATCTGCTGTACTGGTATGCGGATTAGCAGTAGAGATCGGCCAGTGCTGCTCACTACTCTTGGCCCAATGCCAAACATCACTGTAGACGCACCCGCACCTCCTTCACCAACCATCAACCCATCCGTCACCTCTTCAGGCCATATCGGCAAGTCTCTGTGCCCTCCGGACACTGTCCTTGTTAACGGAGAGTGTAAAGTCCGTGGAGGCGTCGGATCCGTGTGTCTTCTGAATTCTCAGTGCACTTCTGGAGCAGAATGCGTCGGGCAGATGTGTGCGTGTGGTAAGAAGTTCCGGGAATTGGAGGCACGGTGTGTGCAGAAGGATGAGGATTCTGGAGAGGTCACGACGACGACGACTACAGAAGTACCGGTGAAGAAGGGTTGTGAAAAGGATGAAATTGAGGTAAACATCAGATTTGACGCGCAAATTTGAAAATTGAAGTTTTTGGGTTACTGTAGTTCCCTTTGTGTGCAAACACCGCAAAAATTTCAAATCGCACCGAATACACCTTATTTGACGCGCAAACTTGAAAACTGAAATTTTTGGGTCACTGTAGTTACTAAGCAGCAGATTTGACGCGCAGAATCGAGATTTGAAAATTTTTGGGTTACTGTAGTGTGAAAACACCAAACATCAGGTTTGACGCGCAAACTTGAATTTTGAAGTTTTTGGGTTACTGTAGTTTCATTTGTGTGCAAACACTGCAAAAGTTTCAAATTACACCGAATACACCTTATTTTACGCGCAGACTTCAAATCTGAACAATTTTGGATTACTGTACTTTCAAATTTCTGTGAACACCATGTCATTCTCAATTTTGCACAGAATACACCTTATTTGACGCGCAAACTTCAAATTTGACTTTTTCTTGGATTACTGTACCTCCAAAACTGTGCAAACACTTTCCCATTCTTTCCAGAAAAACGGATCCTGCCACCCGCTTATCAAAATGGGCGGAGCCTGCCAATTCAATGAACAATGCCTGAACGGAACGAGTTGTACTGACAAAATGTGCAAATGTGCTCAAGGAAGCTCTCCGTTCAAGGAGAGGTGTTTGAGTGAGTTTGTTGGGTTACTGTAGCTCTGATAGTCCGCAAACACTGTGACACCAGATTTGACGTGTTTTTGCAGACAACGTGAACATCTGTGAGTCCCCAAAACAACCCGTCATCTCATCCGACTACTCCCTGATCCAATGTGCCAAACAAAAATGTCCAAAACCTGCCCAATGTGTCTATTCCAAACTCATCGGCACCTACGTCTGCTGCTCCATCGCCCCGGCTACAGTAGGCGGTACAGTACCCCGAGTGGTCCCGCCACGACCAGCACAGCCAACTAGGATGGGTAGGCCAGTGCCTGTAAAGAGTTCTTCAAAGTACACGTGTCCGGATGGAAGGACGCCAATGTTGTTCCCGCAGAATAGTATGCCGTTGGTGTGTAATCCGGTCAAGGGATGTCCGCAGGTGGGTGTGCATCGGATTTGACGCGCAAAGTTTTTTACTAGGTTACTGTAGCTTGATTTTGTGAAAACACAGTGGAATTGCATTGAATTTGACGCGCGAAGCTTTTATTTTGATTGTTAAGGATTACTGTAATTTGAAAACTGTGCAAACACCGCAAAAATTTCGAATTGCACCAAATACACCTTATTACACGCGCAAACTTCAAGCCTGAGCCATTTTGGATTACTGTACTTTCAAATCTCTGTGAACACCGCGTCATTTTCAACTTTGCACTGAATACACCAAATTTGACGCGCAAAATCGGAAATTTGAGGATTACTGTAGTTTCAAAAGTGTGCAAACACCCCCTAATTTCAAATTTTCAGGGCTACAAATGTATCAACAAAATGTGCTGTCCCAACTAAGTCAAGGAGTTCATTTTCTTATTTTTTCCCCAGATACTCCCAGTTTTTCAAAGACCCGCGTCTTTTTGCTGAATACGGTTTTGCCAGTTTTTTATATTTTTTCGAGTAAAAATCGATTTTTTACAATGATGGAAAAAAAGGATTTTTTTTTTAATTTTGAAAAAAAATTTTTTTTGAAAAATTTTTTTTTTAATTTTTAAAAAATCCCTTTCAAATTCCATCCGTCTCTTTATATTTCGGAGATGTTTTTTCCTATTTTTCAATTTTTAAAAGAATTTTAAAAATTATAATTTTTTCATTTTTCACTTCACACATCTGCATTTTCTTGTCCTTTCCTCCAGCTTCTCTCAAAAATTTCCGTGATTTTTCCCTTTTTTCATTTTTGTTATCACCCATGTTATCACTGATAAGAGAAACAATAAATCAATTTCCCAAAGCCCCGCCCCTTTCTTTTCCGTAAAAAGCTTCCGAAGAAAGCAAACAAGATCGGCATGATCTGAGAGGAGCTCTTTTTTCAAATGGCCGCGCCGCGTGATTTTCGGGGGTTTATCAGTGATTATCAGTGGATGAACAAAGACGTTTTTGGAGCAGAATTGATAAGGAATGATAAGAGGATGGGCTTGATTGGAGAGAAAGAAGAAGAAGAACTATGCTGGGTAAACAATTGGGGAAGGAGAAGCCGAAAATAGACGGAGATGTCTAGAATTCCACGTGAAACTGAGTTTTTTACGTGAAAATGAAAATGACCTAGATTTTTCACGTGGAAATGAAAATGACCTAGATTTCTCACGTGAAAATGAAAATGACCTAGATTTTCCACGTGAAAATGAAAATGACCTAGATTTTCCACATGAAAATGAAAATGACCTAGATTTTCCACGTGAAAATAAAAATGACCTATATCTTTCACGTGAAAATGGAATTGACCTAGATTTTGCACGTGAAAATGAAAACGACCTAGATTTCTCACGTGAAAATGAAAATGACCTAGATTTTCCACGTGAAAATGAAAATGACCTAGATTTTTCACGTGAAAATGAAAATGACCTAGATTGAAATTTACGTGAAAAATCAACCAGAATATTCACGTAAAACCGCCATAATTCCGAATTCTCCATAGAGCGCACTTTCTCCAACCCAAATCCAAAAAACCCAAAAATCACCAGAAGCGTTTCCAGCCAATAAAAGTCAAAAAACTTTGTAAATGACCAATCAAGCTTCATCACAGATTGAACTTTCACAGAAATAATCAATTTTTATTTTCTGACCTAGAATTTCAAATCTAGGTCATCTAAAAACCCTGAAATCTGAAGTTCTCAATAGAGCGCACTTCCAAGCCTATTTCAAAAATTCAAAAATCTGAAAATTCCTTTACAGAGTTCAAAATCTATTATTTTCAGACAAAAAGCCTTGTAACCGAACAATCAAGCTTCTCCACAGATTGAACTTTTAAAAAATAGTCATTTTTTCATTTTCTTGTCAAATCTAGTTCATCCAAAAACACCGAATTCCCGACGAAAAGCATTGCAACTTATCAATAAAGCTTCTTCACAGGTTGATATTAGAACTCCAATTCTCAAAAAAATCTGGGTCAACCTTACAATTAGAATCTCAAGTTCTCAATAGAGCGCACTTCCCAAAAAACCAAAAAATGACCAATCATTCCCCAAAACCCATCCCAAATCCCCTTTTCGTCTCATTTCCCCCAAGCTTAACACAATTGTCTGCAAGCGTTTCAAGTGTTATCACGACATAAGTGCCCCCCCCCCCCGGATTAAAATCTTTTGCCCACACAACTCTGTACTTTACTGTCGCGAGACATGTAAATCGGCTCTGTTCGGTGCGGTGCGCGGGGTTTAAGTGACCAGTCGACAAACATTCCGGGGGAGCTGCTCCGAGAGCACACACACCCGCATATAGTCCTTGCCGCCCACTTTGACCCCTCCTTTCGACTGACCCCTCCCCCCATGGCCCCGCAGTGTCCCTCAGTCTCATACTAGTGCTTGCAACAACTGTATGTGCTGAATTGACCCAATTTTCCATATATATTTCATTCATTAATCTCTCCTCAACTTCAATTGAAATCGTTTTTGAAGAATCTTGCTTGCTATCACTGATTATTCCCCTCAGAAGTCTGATTGGCCAGAGATGCGCCATTGGGTTATTTTACTCCTGCTGGCAGGTTGGTTACCTTCTTTTTTTTAAACCTTATCAATTATCTTATTCTTATCACTAGAGGCTCTAGCTACAGTAATCCTGAAATTACTGCTTTGAATTTTTGAAAATTTTCGAATTTCTGAAAAAAAAATTTTTGAAAATTTTTTTCTGAATTTTTTGGAATTTTTTAAAGAATTTTGAGCACAATTCTGGTATACTGTAGCGTTTAAAAATTTTGCAAAAATCAGAAAAAATTCAAAAAAAAAAATTTTTGCCAGGTTACTGTAGCTTGAAAAATGTGTGAAAACCCTGAAAAGTTA
Source organism: Caenorhabditis becei (assembly GCA_900536315.3). Taxonomy (NCBI): domain Eukaryota; kingdom Metazoa; phylum Nematoda; class Chromadorea; order Rhabditida; family Rhabditidae; genus Caenorhabditis; species Caenorhabditis becei. The sequence goes on along the minus strand of LR539864.1, from coordinate 851,944 downwards.
AAATTTTCTCTTTGAAATTCGGGTTACTGTAACTTTAAAAATCTGTTTTTTTTAAAAAGAAATTTGGGTTACTGTACCTAAAAAGTAGGCACAGTAACCCGATAAAGCAATTTCCCAAAAACTCTCTAGATTACTGTACTTCTCCAAAACTTTTCCCAAAATTCTCAATAGAGCGCACTTTCCTCTCCACCATTGTTGTCCATTTCGTTTCCCAATACACAAATAAAGCCGAGAATCCCGAAACTTTTGTGTGTTCGGCTCTGCAAACACACTGTTTGGAGGTTTCTCGTGTCGGTCAGATCAGCAACTTTTTGTTGACTTTTCACACCTAAATGGACACTATTTTTGGAACTTGAAATGGCGTGTCGTGAGACTCCGCCCATTTTTTGAATTCTGGCAAAAAGGGTCTAGTTGAACCCCTTTTTTGAAGGAATAGGTGAAATTGTTATCAATAATGTAAGCCAAGAGCATTTGGTAAGGATTTTTCAAAAAAGGGGTTGGAAAAAAATTTTGAAAAAAAAATTGACCCCTTTCTTTCAAAATTCTCAAATTTTTGACAAAACCTGTTAGCTCCGCCTCTTTTTCACTATTTCCACTAAAAAAGGTGTTTGAAAAAAATTTTGAAAAAAAAGTTGACCCCTTTCTTAAAAAATTTTCAAATTTTCAACAAAACCTATAAGCCCCGCCCCTTTTTCACTATTTCCATCAAAAAAGGGGCTCAAAAATATCAATTTTTCACTGAATTCAACAAAATTTCAATTCAGGAGGCACCTATGCCGAGCAGAAGCCGACGTGTCGGATAGGCGACGGATGCGATGGATCAGAATGTCGGATACCGACTCAAGGAGATCCTTGTGATGCCGAAATGACCGCCGACTCGGTCTATTGTGATCTGGCGACAAAGTATTGATTTTTTGAAAATTAAAAAAAAATGTTACTTTTTCCAGCAAAACCGACATGCACGAAAACGCCTTCCTCATTTGTAATCTCGTCAAAAAAGAGATTGAACGAAAGATTTGCCCGAAAGTGAGTGATAAGGGGTTATGAGCTTATCAGTTATCACTTCCAGAACCAATTCTTCATCGACGGCAAGTGTCGAACGGGAAATGTTCGCTATAAGCGACAAGGAGTCGCCGGATCCGGAAGAGTCGGCGATTTTTGTAGTTTCAACACTGATTGTCTTACGGTAAGTGTGGAGCGCGTAGGATTTGGTGCATTGGACGCAGTTTTGAAAAAAGTGTCTTATGAATTTGAAATTTGGTCAATTTCGAAGTTTGCGCGTCAATTATAGTGCCCGGTACGTAATTTTCAGCAAAGTTGGAAAGTTTGAGAGTTTGCGCGTCAATTATAGTGCCATGTACGCAATTTTCATAAAATTTGAAAATTTAGGTGTTTGCGCGCCATTTATAGTGTATAGTACGCAATTTTCAGCAAAAATTGAAAATTTGGGAATTTGCGCGTCATTTATAGTGCCAAGTACGCAATTTTCAGCAAAATTGGAATAATTTGAGTTCGCGCGTCAAATCCGATGCCCAGAACGCAGTTTTTTAAAACTGTGCATTTGCGCGTCGAGTATAGTGCCTGGATACCGAAAACTGTCAAGCTTTCTGCATTTGCGCGTCAAATCCACTGCCGAGTTCGCAACTTTTAGAAAACTGTGAACTTGCGCGTCAATTATAGTGCCATGTACGCAAATTTCATCAAAATTTGAAAATTCCGCATTTACGCGTCAATTCTAGCGCCTAATACCGAAAATTTGCATACTTTCTGCATTTGCGCGTCAAATCCTCTGCCCTTTCCGCAATTCTCAATTTCCAGGGAATGTTCTGCTCCACGGGCTCCTGCACCTGTCTCTCCAACTTCGTCGCCATCCAAGGATACTGTTACCTCAAAAAGAACCCCGGAGAGTCCGGTTGTCAATACGCCGAGCAGTGTTCCGCAGTCTGGCCAGAATCCAGATGCGAGAAATCCAGATGTGAATGCCCAGAAGACGTCAACGGAATCCCCTATGTCCAGGCCAAGTCCAGGGATGGAGTTGTATGTGTACTTCACTCTGGAGAGGACGGAGATCCGGTTCCAAAGTGTCCACTGCCAGAATACGACGATGATCTTCTGACGATGCCAGTGTCCCAACTTCGGAATCCACATATGACTGATCCAGATGATGCGGACATTCAAATGGGAGAACACATCAATCCACTTCAATTCTGCTCTTCTCAATCCACAGATTACACCAATTTCGTCGCAAATGGAGGCGGAGCTTGTGCATATGCCACTGAAGCCAATAATGCCCAAGAAGGAGATGGAATCTACATTGCTGACATCTACGATTGTGTCACTTCCACCACATCCATGGCTAATGTGAAGACTGCGATGGAAGGAGTCTACGACATCCACCCGGCTTCTGATGGTATCTGCTGTCCGAACAGAGCATTTACTTGTATCCAACCGAAACGGGAAGCTGATTCGGGAAGTGCTGCACCGGCGGGAGTCAGGCCGAGATGGTGGTATAATGCGGTGACTGGCACTTGTGAACAGTTCATGTGGGATCCGTGGGATGAGACTGAGATGCAGTCGCCGAACAACTTCAAGACCCGCGAGCACTGCGAATCCTACTGTAGAGATAGTGAGTTGGAGGGGTTTTTGGGCTTTTGGGCCAAGAATCTAGGCTTTTGGGCTTTTGGGCTTCAAGCTTCTAGGCTTATAAGTTCCAGGTTTCTGGGCTTCTAGGCTTCTAGGCTAACATTCCAAGATTGACCATCTTGACCCTAGTTTGACCTAGATTTGACTGAGAGCCTAGAATCTTCAGGCTTCTAGGCTTCAGGCTTTTGGGCCTATAATCTTGAGGTTTTTGGGCTTTCGGGCCTAGAATCTAGGCTTTCAGGCTTTTTTCAGGCTGTGTTTTTGGGCTTCAAGATTCAGGCATCTAGGCTGACATTTCAAGATCTTTAGATTTTTGGGCTTTTGGGCTCTTTGGCTTAGAATTTCCAGGCTTCTGGGCTTTTGGCCCTATAATCTAGGCTTTTGGGTTTCCAGGCTTCTAGACTTTGAGGCTTCAGGCTTCCAAGCTTCTAAGAGGCCTGATTTGACCTAGATCAGGCCAAGTCCATCCTAGATCAATTCCAGCTTGTTCGGGCCAAAATTCCGATCTATTTTAGTATATATCAAGCTCATTTCGGTCTAGATTGACCCAATTCTAGCCTAAATCAAGCCTAGTTTGTCCCAGGCCTATTTCAGCCCAATCAAGCCTATTCCAGCCTATCCCAACCCAATTTACCCCTCTTTTTCCAGCCTGTAAACGTGGTTCCCCTCAATACCTCACCGGCTCCAGCCAAAACGAAGACGAGCCTGTAAACAACTGCCAAACGGCCTCCTCCTGCACCTCCAACTTCGAGTGCACCTCCATCGGATCCATGCAACTCTGCTGCCCAACCGTCGCCAGCATCTGCTCCAACACGGGCGGCCGTCCAGTCGACCTCATCAGATCCACCAATTTCGACGCCGGAGTCCTAATGAAAAGAACCTTCTCGATGACGTTCTCGACAAGTTCCCGCTATTACTACGACGCCGAGCAGGGAAGATGCATCGCGTTCACTTATAACGGAGCCCTCGGAAACTTTAACAACTTCAAGTCATCCGCCGATTGTGAGCTGTTCTGTGCCAAATTGCAGTGCAAGTACGGTACTCCACTCAAGATTGGATCTTCGAATCAGAGATGCTCCGCCAATGCAGACTGCCCGAGCACCCACGAGTGCCAATCTGATCATAACGTGTGCTGCCCGAGACCACGTGAGTTTGACCTACCACTCCCTGTTCCTTACCTACCACTCCCTGTCCCTTATCTACCACTCCTTCTTCCTTACCTACCACTCCCTGTTCCTTACCTACCACTCCCTGTTCCTT
>LR539864.1:823304-840221 GCA_900536315.3 Caenorhabditis becei | reverse complement strand
TAATGGTTAAAAAATTTGAATAAATAACATTATTAAAAAAAAAATGTCAAAAAAAATTTTTTTTGCCAATTTTTTAATTTTAATTTTTTTTCAAATTTTCCAAATTTGCTCTTTCAGGTACACAGACGCTCTGCAATTAACAAACGACGAAGATAAGGCTCTCCGACCCGTTCTATACCGAAATCGAGCCCTGGCTCGCCTGAAAAGGGATGATTTTGAAGGGGCGCAGGCGGATTGTAATAAAGGTTGGTGATAAGGTGATAAATGGGAAAATGATTTATAAAAAAATCAAAACAGGCGAAAACAATGGAGATATTGAAAAAATGAAAATTTTTTTTTTTGGATTTTCAAAATTTTCAAAAAAAAATTTTTTTTAATTTTTTTAAAATTTTTTCCCAAAAATTTATATAATTCTTCTCTCATTTCTTTCAATTTCAATCTTTTGAAGCTCTGTTGATTCTTAAAAATCAATAATTCCTATTTTTAGCCCTTGAATTCGACGGAGCCGACGTGAAAGCTCTATTCCGACGTGCTCAAGCCCGTGAGCAGCTCGGAAACGTTGGCTCAGCGTTCAATGATGCCAAGGAGGCTCTGCGGCTGGCTCCGCAGGATAAGTAAGTGAAATAATTCAAAAATTTGAATTTCCCGCCAAACCAATCTTTCCAGAAATATCATTGAAACCCTCCAACGACTCGTCAAAGCTAACAATGAAAAGATCAAGCAGACGAATTCGTTGGCTAATAAGGTAGTCGCAAATTGGGATTTATTGATTTTTATTGATTTTTCCTAGGTCAATGACATGGAAAAGCTGGCATTCCGTGGTGAGGCGAAAAGTGTCGAGGACAAGGTGAAAGCACTTCAGAATCTGTTGGTTTTGTGTAGAGAATCCGAGAGTGGAGCCACTGGAGTTTGGAATAATGTGAGTTTATAAAAAAAATTTTGATAAAAAAAGTGAATTTGAATCAGAAAAACACAAAATTTTTCAAAAAATTGAAAAAAAAATTATTTAAAAATTTTGAATTTGAAAAAAAAAATTTTTTTTTGAATTTTTTTTTTGAAATTTTTTTTCCAGTTTTTTACAGAATTTCCAATTTTTACATAAATCCCTCAATTTTATTTTGAAAGTTAAATTTCAAAAAAAAATTCAAAAAAAAATATTTTTTTTTGCCCTAAAATTTTCAAAATTCACTAAATTCACTTTTTTCAAAAAAAAATTTTTTTTTTGAAAAATAAGACCTTCTTCTAGAATTTTCGAAAATTCACCCTCAAATTAATCATTTTTCAAAAAATTTTAAAAAATTTCAAAAAAAAAATTTTTTTTTCAATTTCTGCCAAATTTTTCAAAAATCGCTAAAAATCAATTTTTCCATTTTTTTCTCAATTTTTTCTTCCAAATATTTTTTCAATTTTGAGCTTTCTGCTGAAACCTTTTTTTTTAAATTTACCTCAATTTCATTTTTTCCAGGGCGCCATCCTTCCCTTCCTCTTCCAAATAATCGACGACAAATCCGAAACCTCCGAAGTCTACCTAACCGCCGTTCGAATCCTCGACGAGACCCTCAAAAACCACGGCCGCTGCCTTAAATTCCTGGCCATGCACCACGAGGATCCCATCAAATCCGTTCGTTTCGTGTGCCGTCTAATGTGTAAAAAAGCCGAGAAGGAGTACGTGGACGCCGCAGGACTTATCGTCCAACGAGTCTTCAATGCCATGGCCAAAATGGACCGTCAGAAGGAGATGAAGCCGGATCCAGAAGTCGCCGAAGCCAATAAGCTGTGGATCATCCGAGTGCTTCTGGAGATTCAGGAGATGCTTCAGGATCCCAACGTTGGGGTCTTGGCTAGAGAGACCGCTATAGACCTTCTGCTCAAGAACCTGATGCATATGGACGGTGGAATCCCGCGTGGATGGTCCTGGAAGTTTGTGGAGGATCGTGGCCTTCTGGCGCTTCTTGACGTCGCCAGTCAGATTCCGGAGCAGTGTGACTATCCAGTGTCTTCGGAGACAAGGCAGCATGTGGCGATTTGTCTGCAGAGACTTGAAGAGGATATGGTGTTCGATACGAAACGAGCGATTTTTAAGGATAGAGTGGATTCGTTTTTCAAGTAAGGAATTTTGAAAAAGGGTCTCGCCACGAAAATGGGAAAATTGGGAAAAATGGAGAAATCCGTCCGGGTCTCGCCACGAAAATGGAAATAGGGCTTTTGGACAAGTTTTTGGCATTTTTTTCTGATAAAAATAGGTAAATTTGATAACTCTGAAACGATTAATTAAGTCTCACCACGAAAAAAATTTAATTTGTAAAATTGAAAAAAAAAATATTTTTTTTTTGAAATTTTTTTTTTCAATTATTTTTTTTCCAACTTTTTCCCAGATTTTTAAAGAATTTTGAGAAAGTTCCAACTGTTTCCACCGATAATTTGAGAAAATCGGGTATTTTTGGGAAAAATCTTCAAAACACCCAAAAATGCATGTTTTCAACTGAAAATCGGTGAAATCAGCTATGATTTGGCTGTAAATAGACGAATTCAGCTAATTTTACCCATTTTCATCGGAAAAAGAGCCAAAACCTGGCCCAGAAGCCGTATTTCAGCCAGAAACCATTTTCGTGGCGAGACCCGACAAGTTAAAAAATATTTTCCAAAAATTTTGGAATTTTTTTTTGAAATTTTTTAGGCTAGAAAATTATGTCAGAATCAAGTTTTTATCTGAATTATCTGAATTTTTGAAAAAAAATTTTGAAGTCATTGAAAAATCGATAATTTTTTTTTTAATTTCCAGTTTTTTTTTTTGAATTTTGCCAAAAATCTTCCGAAAATCGTGAAAATTTGTCAATTTTTTAAAATCAATTTCGGTCAATTTCGACAAAATTAGTCAATTTTCTCCCAAAATTCCCCAATTTTTCCAGCGCTCTCATGGCCTCCGCTACCGACGATGAAGCCGGCCATAAGATGCGAATCAAGCTCTCCGCCTTCCTTATCACAATGCTCCAAGGTCCCGTCGACATTGGCCTTAACCTTATCACCAACGATCAGCTGACCGTAGTGATGCTCCAAATGGCCGCTTCGGACAACCATCTAATGCAAGGAATCGCCGCCGAACTCATCGTCGCCACAGTTTCAAAGCACGAGCGAGCAGTGAACATGCTCAAAGTCGGAATCCCGGTCCTCCAGGCGCTCTACAATTCAGAAGACCCAACGGTGAAGGTCAGGGCGCTAGTGGGTCTTTGTAAGATCGGAGCAGCCGGTGGAGACGATATCTCGAGGGCTACAATGGAAGAGAAGGCAGTGTTGAGTCTGGCGAAGACCTGCAAAAAGTTCCTTCTGGAGACTGAGAAGTACTCGGTTGATATCAGAAGATATGCATGCGAGGGACTCTCTTATCTGTCCCTAGACGCTGATGTCAAGGAATGGATCGTAGATGACTCGCTGCTTCTGAAGGCCCTTCTTCTTCTGGCCCAGAAGGCAGGACCTCTTTGTGTATACACCTTGGCCACTATCTACGCCAACCTCTCCAATGCATTTGAGAAACCAAAAGTCGACGAAGAAATGGTCAAGTTGGCCCAGTTCGCCAAGCATCACGTCCCGGAGACCCACCCGAAGGACACGGATGAATACGTGAAGGCTAGAGTGAAGGCGCTGATGAAGGAGGGTGCGGTGCCGGCGTGTGTTGCTGTCAGCAAGACGGAGAGCAAGAATGCGTTGGAACTCATTGCTAGAGCCATCTTGGCTTTTGCAGAGTTTGAGGAGCATCGGGGACAGATTATTAGTGAGGGAGGATTGGCGCTTTGTTTGAGATTGACCAGGGAAGCGACGCCCGAGGGGAAGATCAAGGTGAGGCTATAGGAAATGATAAACTGATCATTTTATCAGTTGACCAATTTTTGATAGCTCTGCTCCTTATCAAGTTATCCATCTAGAGAGAACTTTGAACTTTTAGTGATAACTTGATAAGGAGTGAAGATATCAGAAAAATGTCAACTGATATGTTGTAGAGGAGACATTTTGCAAAAACTTATCAGTTGACCAATTTTTGATATCTCTGCTCGATATCGAGTTGTCAATTGATTTTGAAAAGCTTCCTTTCTAGAGAGTTTCTAGAGGGCACGTTACACTTTCAGTGATAACTTGATAAGGAGGGAAGATATCGGGACATGATCAACTGATAAGTTGTAGAAGAGAAAATTTGCAACATCTTATCAATTGACCAATTTTTGATATCTCTACTCTTTATCAAGTTATCAGTTGAATACGAGAAAATTCCGGAGCAGTTCGGACTTTTAGTGATAACTTGATAAGGAGAGAAGATATCAAAAAATGATCAACTGATAAGTTGTAGAGGAGATCATCCTCTATCAATTTCTAATATCATTTTTAAGAAAAAATCATCAATCTTTGAAAAAAAAAATTTTATAAAAAAATTATTTTTAAATTTTTTTCCTAAAATTTTTCAAATTTCCAGGCTGCCCATGCCATTGCCAAACTCGGTGCCGCCGCAGACCCATCCATCTCATTCTCGGGACAACGAGCCTATGAAGTCGTGAAGCCGTTGTGTGAGCTCCTCCACCCAGAAGTCGACGGAAAAGCCAACTACGATGCTCTTTTGACACTGACCAATCTGGCAAGTGTCTCGGACTCTATCCGGGCCCGAATTCTCAAGGAGAAGGCGATTCCGAAGATTGAGGAGTTCTGGTTTATGACGGATCACGAGCACTTGAGAGCTGCCGCTGCTGAGCTGTTGTTGAACTTGTTGTTCTTTGACAAGTTTTATGATGAGACTGTTGAGGTGGGCATTTTGAAAAAATTGAAATCAAAAAAAAATCAATATTTTGGGGAATTTTATAAAAATAAAAAAAAACTTGAAAATTGCAGAAAAATAATAATTTTGAAAAATAAAAAAATTGAGAATTTTGAAAAAGTACAAAAATTTCCTGAATTTCGAAAATTCGATTTTTATAAATTGGAAATACTTCAAAATTTATTTTAAAAATTTTTTAAATTCTCCAAGTTCCATTTTTTATTTATCCCAAGAATTTCTAAAAATTCCTAAAAAAATTTCATTTTCTAATTTTTTTTGTAAAATTTCACAAAGTTCAGAAATTTCAAAAAATCGATATTTAGAAATTCTCAAGTTTCCCTATTTCTGTTCTCCCAAAAAATTTAGAAAAATTCCAAAAAATCTAATTTTTTATTTCTATTTTTTTTTTGAAAAATTTGAAAATTTTCAGAAATTTCAAAATTTCAAAAAAAAATCAATTTTTAGAAATTTTCAAATTTCCCTATTTCTGTTTTTAAATTTTTTTTTTTAGAAATTTAAAAAAAGCTCAAAAAATCTCAATTTTTTTCTTCAAAATTTTTGGAAAGTCTGAAGTTTGAAAAAGCTCTGAAATTCCTTCATTTTCAATTTTTTTTTCGAATTTTTAAAATTCTGAATTCTTCAATTCCCCATTTCTGTTTTTTTCCACAAAATTTAGGAAAATTCCTAAAAAATCTCAATTATTCTTTCTCAAATTTTCTCAATTTCAAAACCCCCTTCAATTCCCATTCTCATTCTCCCCTCTTTTCTTTCCAGAAAGGCACCGACCGTCTAAAACTCTGGGTTCTCTACTCCGCGGAACCCGACGAACGTCTCTCCCGTGCCGCCTCGGCCGCCTTCGCCATCCTCACCGAAGACGAATCCGCGTGTGCCCGTGTCATGGAAGAGATCCAATCCTGGCCAGAAGTCTTCAAAGACATTGCAATGCACGAAGACGCCGAAACACAGAAACGCGGACTCATGGCCATCGCGAACATCATGCAGTCGAGCAACAAACTCTGCTCGGAGATTGTCTCTTCCGAGGTGTTCCGGGTGCTTGTCGCAGTTACAAAACTCGGAAGCATCAATCAGGAAAGAGCTGGCTCCACGGAGCAAGCAAGAAGAGCACTGGAGGCTGCTGAGAAGTTTGGACTGATAAAGGCCACTGATAGGGAGCTCTACGAAAGGGCCAACAATTTGAGCACTATTTCAGAGTGAGCAATGGAGCGCACTTGCATTTCCCTTTTCTAAGTCAACTTCTAATCGATATCCTGGTCTTTCCAACATGTATTTATCATGTGCCTTATCATTCATTTTTTAACAAAAAATCCGCTCTATTGGACACGTTTCTTGTTTTCATTGTTTTCTCTACATTATCGATTTATTGATTGATTGATTGCTTTATTGCGTAAATACATAAATATCACTAAAAAGTTATCAGTCCCTCCTTATCAGTTAGACGACTGGTTTCCGTGGAGCTGTCAGATCTTCCTGGGTTCGTTGGATGTTAGCGTGAAGGGTTGATGGTTGATCTTCCAAGGTTTCTGGGAAATTTTGGAGTTTTGGGTCTTGAAGGGAAACGTAAAAAGGGAAAAATGTAGATTTCAAAAAATATTCAAGTTTTCAAAACTTTGGTCTCGCCACGAAAAGTGAAAAAATCCGAAATTAAATTTTAAAAAAATTTTATTTTTCAGAATTTGGATCTCGAAGCGAAAAATTAAAAAAATCTGAATTTGAAATTGAAAATTTTTTATTTTAAAAATTTGGGTCTCACCACGAAAACATTTTTTGGAAATTCTCAAAAAATGGGTCTCACCACGAAAACCTTTTTTTTCAATTTTTAAAATTTGGGTCTCGCAACGAAAACATTTTTTCCTATTTTTCAAAATTTGGGTCTTGCCACGAAATTTTTAAAAATTCAAAAATTTGGGTCTCACCACGAAAATTTTTTTCAATTTTCAAATTTAGGGTCTCGCCACGAAAACATGTAACATTTTCAAAAACGGCTAATTTTAACAAAAATTAAATTTTTTGATTTTTGGGTCTCGTCACGAAAACATTTTTCAAAATTTCAAAATTTGGGTCACGTCACGAAAATGTTTTGATTTTCAAAATTTGGGTCTCGAAGCGAAAAAAGAAAAAAACCGAATTGAAAAATTTTGTAATTTTCAAAAAAAAAAAATTTTTTTTGTCATTTTCAAAATTTAGGTCTCGCCACGAAAAATGTAACATTTTCAAAAATCCCTAATTTTCAAGAAAAAAAATTGAAAACTTGATTTTTTATTTCTGGGTCTCACCACGAAAACCGGAATTTTGCACATTTTTGAAATTTTTTTTTTCGTGGCGAGACCCATATTCCCAATTTTTCCCAAAATCCAAAATTCATAACCGCTCACTCTGCAACATCATGGACGGTTTCTTCTTCATCCCGACATTCGTCTCCTCGGACACCTTCTTCTGAATCGTCGGCGCCTTCGTACTCGTCTCATTCACCACCAGATTCCTGAATCCCTTCGTCGCCTTCAACTTCTTCGCTCTCTGCACCGTCTTATCCGCATCTTCCACAGTCGCATCCGTTGTTTTCTCCCGTTTTGTCGATGTAATCTTTGAAGCTTTTCGTGATAATCCAGCACGATCAGGCATTATTCGAGAGAAGATATTGTTCCGCTCAACACTGTCCCCACGGGTTAGCTGGTCCAGTGCTGAAAAAAGGGATATATTTTTTTCATCGATTTTTTTCAGGGCTCAAAATATTTTTTCGAAAATTGTGATCAACTACAAACTTGTTCCTTACACCTTTTTCTAATGGAAAAAATTTATTTTAGAGTCAAAATTTTTTTTTTAATTTTTAATCAAATTGTTTCTGATGGGTCTCGCCACGAAAATGGTTTCTGGCTAAATGGACTAGATTTTGACGCTTTTTCTGATGGAAATGGGTGAAATCAGCTAATTTTAATGATTTCCAACCAAATTCCAGCAGTTTCCACTGATAATTCGGGAAAGTTAGGTGATTTTGGGAAAAAGCGTCAAAATATTCAAATTTTCAGGTTTTAGAACTGAAAATTGATGAAAACTGCTGGGATTTGGTTGGAAATGATTGAATTTACGTTATTTTACCCATTTTCATCAGAAAAAGTGTCAAAATCTTGTCCAGAAGGCGTAAAACCATTTTCGTAGCGAGACCCACCGAGGGGGACTCGCCGGCAAGTACCCGGTTACTGTTTTTGGCAAGATTTTAATTTAAAAATATTTTCAGTGAGTAGTAATTGCGCTCTAATTAGAAAAACCGAATTTCCAATGAAATAATTTTTTTGGGATCAAAATAAATTTTTTGAAATAAATTTTGAAAAAAAAAATTTTTTTCTCAATTTTTACAATTTTTCAAGGTAAATCAATTACGCTCTATTGTGACACCCTGCAAACGCGCCCCACTTCACTCACCATCCTGTCTCTCTCGATTCTTCTTCTTCTTCTCTTTCTCCATATCCTTCGTTCTCTTCAACGGAACCAATGTCTCTACAACAGCTTCTCCTGCCGGTTCGATCTGAAAATTTCAAAAAAACACTTCCAAGTCCATTAGAGCGCACTTACCAACTCCTTTGCACTTTTTCCAAAATCGAAATCATTCGCCGATCGTTTCATAATCAAACTACCGTAGTTCATGGTCGGATCCTTGAACAATTGACTTTTTTGCTTCAAATAATTAGTTTCTCCGTCTCGTAAAACCAGCATGATCTTTTGATCTTCTTCATTCAATCGATATTGTCGTTCGGCACAAGGTGACATTTGAGCATGACGGCTCAGAAGAGCTATCTCGGGAACTGTTAGACGGGTCACTGGACGGACGGTTTCTCCCGTTAAATGAGATCTCGAAAAGTCCTGAAACAAGTATTGATTGATTATCGATTGATTTAAAATCAATACCTTTCCCAACTTTCTCATCCTGAACTTTGGCGGCTCATCCGCCGGATACAGACAATAATTGAGCAACACGAAAAACATGTACTGTGTTCCCAACAACATAAACAATTTGAAACTGTTCAGATTGCTTTTATCCGTTCTTTCTATGTCATCTAGCATTTTTGAATTTGAAAATAATTTTTTTTTTCCAATTTTCTCAATTTTCAGGGATTTTTCCTATTTTTCGCAGATTTTTTCACGTATTTCACGTGAATATTATTTATTTTGTTGATATTTGACCTGGAAATTCAAAAAATTCAAAGCTTTTCCCTTGTTTTCGTGGCGAGATATCAATTTTGTGTTTACAGTGGCGAGAGAGTGTGCGAACGAAAGAGACGCAGAGGCGTGGCCTAGGATTCTGCCTTTGCGTTTTCTAGGCCATGCCGATTTTTTGAATTAATTTGAGCGATTTTTGATGGTTTTTGCTGTTTTTTCTTAGTTTTTTGTATTTTTTCAGTGTTTTTACTTGATTTTTTGCTTTTTATAACTAATTCCTATCAATTTCTCAACTTTTCAGCGAAAAACCATGGAAAATCCGCATGAAATCGACCAAAAACCGCTAGAAGACATTCCGGACTCTTTCAAGCACGAAGAACTGCCCGAAGACCCGGAAAAGCAAGGAAGTTCTGCAGAAGAAGACGTAATTGTCGCTGGAGAAGAGATTGTTGAGGGAGATCACGGGGAAGCAGACATTCAAGAGGTTGACGGCGAGGAAATCATTTTTACAGTGAGTTTTTATTGATTTTTTGTATTTTTCTGGTTAAAAAGTTGGAAAATCTTGTTTTTCCTATTTTCCTTACACTAATTTTTTTAAAAACTTTCAAGGAAGAAGAACAGTTCAACATCGAGTACGACGCGGTCGTCAATCATAACACGGAGAAGAATCTGCTTTTTGATGTGAGTTCCCATTAATTTTTTGTTAATTTTTCTTACTTTTCCAGCTCTACCAACCGCTCGAGACCACAAACGGCCATTTTCTATGCAAAATTTGCATGAGAACCGGCAAAAATACACCGTATCCGGATAGAACAACGTTCACGGCGCATCGATACAAGTGTCATGGGAGTTATAATGTGAGGGAGTTTTTTGAATTGAAAAATTGTAAAAATTAAAAAAAAAATAGGGTCAAAACAGCATAAAAATAAAAAATTTCAAAAAAATTTTTTTTTTCAAATTTTTTCAAAAAAGTTTTTCTAATTTTTTTTTGAAAAATGCTTAATTTTCCCCTATTTGAAAAATTTAGTGCAAAAATACGATGGAAACTGTTTCTTTGAAAAATTAATGAAAAAATTTCATTGAAAAAAAATGTTTTTTTCCAAATTTTTTCAAAAAAATTAAAAACATTTTTTTTTTTCAAATTTCAATTTTTTTTACTGAAAAATGCGTATTTTTTCCTATTTCAAAAATTTAGTTCAAAAATACAGTAGAACTAGTTTTTTCAAAAAAAAAAATTTTTTTTTAATTTTCCAAAAAATATTTTTTTTCAATTTTTTCAAATTTTCAAAGTTTCCAAATTTTTTCCGGAAAAATGCTTATTTTTACCTTTTTTTTAAAAAATTAGTGCAAAAATACGGTTAAAACAATTTTTTCAAAAATGTTTTTTTTAATTTTTCCAAAAAATGTTTTTTCCCAATTTTTTCAAAAAAAATTTTTTTTTGAATTTTTTAAATTTTTTAAATTTTCCACTGGAAAAAAGCCCATTAAAATTCAAAAAAAAATCAATACCCTTCCAGAACACAGTAACCTGCCCAATTCTCGAGTGCCGTGAAGCCTTCGCCTCCCTCTACACCCTCCGCAGACACCTGAACCAATCCCACGAGTATCCCCTCGAAATCCACCAACAATCGTTCGAAAACATTGGAGAATTCGAGAAATTCCGACATTTAGTCGAAATCACTTCGGGATGCAGGTACATGATGCACACGAAACAGCCAAAGTATCGGAGACAAGTGATGCATTGTGCCAAAAGTGAGCACAAGTTGGTGTTGCAGACACAAAAGTGAGTTTTTTCTAATTATTGCAGTGGGTCTCGCCACGAAAATGATTCCCGGCTGAAATACGGCTTCTGGACAAGCCTTTGGCACTATTTCCGATAAAAACGGGGTATTTTTCGGGAAACTCGCTAAAAACCCTAAAAATACCTGATTTTCACTGGCAATCTATGAAAATTGCTGGAATTTGGCTCGAAATTGCGCTATTCATGTTCACGGCTTCTAAACAGAGGGTTTTTCTCTCTTTTCCTGATGAAAACGGGTGAAACGGCATGAATAACGCCATATTCCAGAAATTTCCATGGTTTTTTGAGAAAATCAGACATTTTTGTGAGATTGCGTCAAAATACCCGAAAATTCCTGTATTTTAACTGAAAATTGGTGAAAATCGCTGAAATATAGTCGAAAATTATTGAATTCACCTAATTTTTCCCGTTTTCATCAAAAAAAGTGTCAAAACCTTGTCTAGAAGCCGTATTTCAGCCAGGAATCACGGTTTTGACACTATTTCTGATTAAAATGGTGTTTTGAATCATTTCTGATGAAATTCTAGCAGTTTCCATCAATTTTCAATAAAGATACCATGACTTTTGGCTATTTTGGCCTGATTTACCTGGTTTTCTGAAAAAATTGGTGGAAACTGCTGGAATTTGGTTGGAAATCATTGAATTTCCGTAATTTTACCCGTTTTCATGAGAAAAAGTGTCAAAACCTTGTCCAGAAGCCGTAGTTAAGCCAGGAATCATTTTCGTGGCGAGACCCAACGCTCTATAATTTTTTCAAAAATCAAGACAATATTTTTGAAAAAGTAGAAACTGCGCTCTGATGCGAAAAACCTGATTTTAAATTCAAACAAATTTTTTTTCAAATAAAAAAGTTTTTTTTTTCAATTTTTTCCAAATTTCTCGAGAAAAAGCAAGTTTGCAATGATAATATATTTTTTTTTATCAATTATCAATTTTCCTCCTTCCAGACACCGTCTCCCCCTCCACCGAATGCAAAAACCCGGATCCGCCTGCCCATCCGTCATCTCCTACCGCGTGGACCCCGCCAACGGCCAAGTACACACCTTCATGCAGCTCTACCACGTCGGCCACGATCCAGACCTCGACGCCCTTCAAGGAAGTGCCAATAGTGCCCGTCCGATGGACATTATCTTCCCACAAAGACCCGCTTGTCACTCCGAACGGCCCATGCAATTCGTGCAGATTGATGTTCAAGAGATGCCACCGGCTATCTATGGAACCAAGGTCTATGAGTATTTCCTGGTGGTGACCTGTTTGAAGACTAGGTTCATGTGGGCAAGACCGTTGTTGGAACACTCGAGAACTTCGATTCTCCGCCTTCTAAACACCATTTTCATGGAATACGGTGTTCCTGAAGGCTTCTCCACAACATTCTCCCCGACCTACGTCAGAGATGTCATGAAGTCTATGGAAGGCATTTTCACAATTCCAATCCGTGAGATCTGGTCGGAACCACCGCAATACCATGTTCTAGTCCAATGGGTCCTTGAACTGGCTGAATTGGAGCTGGGAACTCGCAATCGATGGGTCGAGCAACTTGCCGCGGTGATCATGGAGTATAATCAGTCGACAGTGCCTGGAAGAGCCACGGATACGCCTTTTGAGAGGATGTTCTCGAGGAAACCGCCAAAGTTGTACGCGGATCCGAATGATCCGGATGAGACGACGGCGCGGATTCAGAGATTCCATTATGCGATGAAACAGCAAGAAGAGGCGGAGGGTGTGGGAGAGAACACGTTGAATACGACGTTCAGTCAGGGGGATAAAGTTTTTGTGCGTTTCGGAGGGAATTTGAAAATCAGGGAATTGAAATTGCGGAAAAATGGGCCAAATTTGGGTCAAAATGATTTTCCGATTTTGACAAATAATTGACAGAACAATTTTTCACAAAATCAATTTTTAAAAAATTTCGAAAAAAAAATTTTATTTTGGTTGAAAATGATTGAGTTTACCCGTTTTCATCAGAAATAGTGTCGAAACCTTGTCCAGAAGCTGTAGTTCAGCTAAAAACCATGTTTTCGTGGTGAGACCCATTCTTGATCAATTTTTTTTCCAAAATTTCAAGTATACATAATTCCACCAAACTTTATTACCTTTTTTTCCCTAGAAACCAAATACTTATTTTCCTCTTTCCAGCTCCGAAAAGGCATCACAAAACCGCGTCGTGGCAACAACACCCAATACTACTTTGGCTGGATTGCCGAACGAGACGACACCAACAAGTACTATCCCTATAAGGTGCACTTTTCAAGCACTGATTCGCCGTGGCCTTCGGAAAGTGAGTGGAATTGGAAAAAGCGTGGGAATAAAGGGTTTTGGCTGGAAAATTGGGAGAAAATTGACAGAAACAAATTCCTATCTGAAAAATCACAGTTTTTGACCAAGAATAGATGGAAATATTGCTATTTCTGCAGAGAAAAAGTGAAATTTCAGTTTGGGGCAATTTTCAGAAAATTTAATTTTCTGAATTTCTAGAAAAATTACCAGCAAAAACTATTTTTTCCGTCTGTTTCGGCAGTCAAATTTCAATTTTTCAAAAATAGTTTCTTTTATTTTGGGCATGACTAACATAGTTCGGTAGAGCGCACTTCCTCTTGATCGCAAAAATTACAGGAAACTTTAGCTAAGAGTTTTTTGAAAATTGACAAAAAGTTGAAAAAATGAAAAATTGTCTGAAAATATATAAAAATTTGGCTATTTTTGCAGAGAAAAAAGGAAATTGCAGTTTTTGGCAATTAAAAAAAATTTAATTTTCAAAATTCGCAAAAATTACCAACAAAAACCTAATTTTCCGTCTAATTTTGGCTGTTTTTTCAAGTTTTCAAAAATTTCAATTGCAATTTTCAAACAATTTCTTCCATTTTTGAATTGATCCATCTAGTTCGCTAGAGCGCATTTCCCCTATCACAATCATCCTCTTTACAGGAAACATGTACGTGTGGGTCAGTGTGTACGACCTCCTCCCCACCACCCACAAGATCCGTGAAATGCCATTCGAAGATCGCCAAGAAGCCATCGCAAGCATCCTGTGCACGTGTTCCGGAGCTGTTTCGATGAAGGAATACGACATGAGTGCCCATGGACCACTGGCCGCCAAGGCATCCAAATGCACACTGTACAGGAACATCTTGTGCTCCAATCAAATGTCCAGACACTGTTGTAAGAACGAAGGGGCGGAGCACTGCAGGTTCCATACACTCTATCCGGAACATGATGAGAGTTATACGGTGAGTAATTGTTTTTTTTTTGGAAATTGATTTCAATTTTAAAAATCTCATTAGAAATGGGTCTTGAAACGAAATACCATTTTTTTTAAAATTTTTCAAAAACAATCGTTTGGTGTGATTTTGAGAGATGGGGTCTCGCAGCGAAATTCACAGCTTGAAAAATTGTTTTTTGTTTTAATTTTGAATTCTCACAAAAATTGATGGGTCTCGCAGCGAAATTTAAAATTTTTTCAAAAATTGAATCTTTAGAAATTTCACAAAAATTGATGGGTCTTGCAACGAAAAAAATCCTGATTTTTAAATTAATAATTTTAAGACATTTTTTCCAGTGTTATCGATTTTGAGAAATTGGGTCTCGCAGCGAAAATTGCAATTTTTCCCTAAAAATTGAATTTTCAGAAATTGCTGATTTTTTTGTAAAATTCCAAAAAACGAAAATTTCGTGAATATCAATAATTTTTGGCAAAAAAAATAGTTTGGAAATAAAAAAAATTTTGGAAAAAATAAGTTTTTTGAATTTTAGATTCTCAAAAAATCCTGATTTTCAAAAATCATTTTTATGCCGTTTTTTTCAGTGTGATTTTGAAAAATTTGGATTGAAAACATTAGAAATTAGAAAAAAAAAATTAAATTTAGTTTTTTTTTCAAATTTCAAAAAAATTGACCTAGATTTATGAAAAATCAGCTATCAATTTCAATTTCAAAATTTTTTCAAAAATCCCCCTTTTTTCCAGAAAATGGAAGTGGCCCTGGTGACGTTCTGTCAACAAAACAAGCATCGAGACGAGAAAATCAAAGATCTTGGAGAGCCATCGGAAATGCGAAAAATAAGAAGTCATCATGAAGACGTCGATGAAGAAGAAGAAGAAGACGTGGAAATAGAAGACATTGTCGTGGAGGAGCAGGAGCACGGGATTCTGAATCCAGAAGACGTCGTGGTCATGGGAAATCCCGAACAGTTCCATCAGGAGGAGTACCCGAAAGTCGCTGAAAAACGAAGACGGCCCGCGAAGGAATCAACGGCTCCGAAACGACGAAAGAAGACGCCGTCGACTTCAGAAGACGTTCCAGGGCTTTCTGAAGTCGTGACGACGCCTTCTGAAGAGCCTTCTGAATCGGCGACGACTTCTGGAAGACGAGCTTCGGGGAGAAGGACGATAAGACCCAAGATTTTGGATGATTATGTGGAATAACTTTTTCTGTGCATTTTTTTGAATATACCTATTTCAGTATTTATAAACACATGATTGATTTTTCGAAAATTTCAAAAAAAAAATTTTTTTTCAATTTTTTTGGATTTTCAAAATATTTTTAAAATCAAAATTTTCAAATTTTATTAACTTTTTTAAAAAATCATAAAATTTATTGATTTTCCCCCCTCAAAAACCATCCCTCTCTTCAAAGTGTGATAATTCCCCTCCTCCAAACGCCGACCTGCTGATTAGAGAGAGCATTCCCCAACTGATAACAGCGCGCACTTCATCAAACTGATCATCACGTTTGATTTCTCTTGTCACCCCGTGTCATTTACCGCTTTTTCCGGTTTCCCTGTCCCTGAAATTGGTGGTTTTCAACAGTTTGCATAGTTTTGGTGATTATTTGATTATTGATAACTGGTTTTTTCAGGATTTTTGATGTTAGGATGAGCCGAGTCAATGGGTGTGGAATTCGACAGGAGGTATGATTTGGGTTTTGGTGGGATCCGCGGGGAAATGGGCTTTTGTACAGTAGAGCGCATTTGCATACTGGTCTTTGGAGAGGGAGGAAATGCGCTCTAATGAGAAATTGATGGGATTTTGATTTTTGTGCAGTGAAGCGCGTTTGCATAGAGTTTTTTGGAGGGGGAGGAAGTGCGCTCTAATGAGAAATTGATGGAGTTTTGATTTTGGTGCAGTGGAGCGCACTTGCATTTATGGGATCTAACATTTTTCAAAAATGTGTGTATACTGATGAAATTACCACGCTGAAATGCGAAAAACTTGAAATTTTGGTTTTTGTACAGTAGAGCGCATTTGCATACCTACCGATGATTTCGCAATATTTCGAAATATATGGTATTAGTGCAATAGAGCACATTTGCAAAACTTATTAAAAGTGCGCTCTACTGAAATTTGAACAGAATTTTTTTTTCTGTTCGGTAGAGCGACTTTGCAACTCAAAAAAACAAAATTGAATTTGGATGTTGCGAATTCGCTCTATTGAACTTTTCCTATTATCCCTATTATCTCAAAACTGGAGTTTTCATCCAAAATTTCAAATTCCCGCGCACGATATCTCGCAGCGAAAAATACAGTAAGATTTGTCATTTTTTTGATGTCAAAAATCACTGAAAAATCGCAAATCTTACTGTAGTTTTCGCTGCGAGATATCGTGCGCGGGAATTTGAAATTTTGAAATGCAAACTCTGGTTTTGAGGTGCTGTTGCAAGTTCGCTCCATTGAACTTCACCCATAACCTTTCAAATTCAAAGTTGCAAGTTCGCTCCACTGCAACTCTACTTATATTTTCGAAATTCCCGCTTTTTCCAGCTAGTGCTGCGCGCCCTATCGGTACTCCACGTCATCCTCGTCGCCAGCAACATCTTCGTCCTGGATCCACGTGTCTTTGCCCCTCTCTACGCCATTTATTCCGTCGGACTCGTCTGTTTCTTCACACTTTTCATCTACTCATTCGTCCGTTATGAAGCATGGTTTTTTGTGGTCACATTGTGCTTTCAGGTGGGTTACTGTAGATACTATTTATTGCGAAATATACTTATTTTAGGCCCTGTACATTATCTCCGCTGGATACTTGGCTTCATTGGCGCTGATGGGTTATTTTAGTGAGTTTTTAGGGTCACGTAAAAATGAAAATGACCTAGATTTTTCACGTGAAAATGAAAATGACCTAGATTTTTCACGTGAACATGAAAATGACCT
>LR539864.1:793232-821379 GCA_900536315.3 Caenorhabditis becei | reverse complement strand
TTAAAATGAAAATGACCTAGATTTTTCACGTTAAAATGAAAATGACCTAGATTTTTCACGTTAAAATGAAAATGACCTAGATTGACCTATTTTCACGTAAACTGTTCCAGCCATCAAAACCGTGTACCTTTGCGTCGTATTCGGTGCCAATCTTCTCGTCATCATAACCGATGTCGTATCAATGATTGCCGTGATAACGATAAGATCAGAAAATCTGCGAAAACGTGCAGAAACAAAACGAAATGAGCAGAGAAGAAGTGATTTGGAAGCGGCGTTTCGGTTTTCCAAATATTGATTGATTATCGATTTTTTGGAAATAATGGTTTTGAATTCTTCAGTGTTGGAGACAAGTGTATTCCGTGTACCACGGTTGTGTTTTTTTTTTGAAAAATTTAATTAATTTAAATAACTTCAATTTTTTATTATTATTTCGCAATAATAAAAACTTTTAAAAAAAATCAATAATATTGATTGATACTGTCACATAAACCCGAATTTTTGAATTTAAAAAAAATTAAAAAAAAAAATTTTTTTTTCAAATTTAAATTTAAAAACACGTATCCGAGTCCTCTTTTCGTACTTTGTTATGATGAATTAACGATGCGTGAACCTAAAAAAATTCCAATTTTTTGAATTCCCGCCAGACCTCCGATTGTCAGTGGAGCGCGTTTTCTCACCGTTCTCGACATCAAATTCGACGCGTTCTTCTTGTTTTTATCAACGACGACTTCGTTAAAAACGACTTGATGTCGTGGATTGAAGGTCGACGAGACCGACCTGAAAAATCGATAATTTGATTTTTTAAAAATCGATAATTTAAAAAAATGAAAGAGTAAAGTTCATGCTGAAAGTTGGAAAAATCGATAATTCTTGATTTTTAGTTAAAAAGCAAATGCGCTCCATTGAGAATGGCGCTGATAAAGCTTGAAAAATAGAGAAATTGGGTGAGATATGGAAAAGTTAGAAGTGGGTGAGTGAGAAAATTTTTGAAAATTTAAATCTACAGTATACCTTTGACCAATCGCTGTCAGAACGGGAACTTGAAAAAAAATCAATAAAAATCAATCAATAAAAATCAATAATGCCACAAAGCAAGGCGTCTACTGATAAGGTGATAAGAAAAACAAACCTGTTGATAATGGGCCTCGTCTCGGTTTTATTGTTAGTATTGTTATGATGTTGACCGTTGTTTAGTGGGATGTAGACCTGGAAAATCACGCAAAATAGGGGTTAAGCACTGCAACTGATTTGCGGGTGATAAGCGATCAGTGATAAGAAAGTGATGAATCTTACCTTCTGAAAATGATGTCTCATGTTCTTCTTCCTTCCAAACGTCGCGTAAATCGCATTTCGGAACTTTTTGTTCAAAAAACAGTAGGTGATAGGGTTGGTACATGAGGAAATGTAGGTGAGAAGGGTGATGAATGTATTGATATCACTGTTCCAGACGGACAAGTTTAGGCTCTGGAAATAAGGGGAAAAACGTGAAAAAATGATGGATTTACGTGGAATTTCACATAAAAATGAAAATGACCTAGATTTTTCACGTGAAAATGAAAATGACCTGGATTTTTCACGTGAAAATGAAAATGACCTAGATTTTTCACGTGAAAATGAAAATGACCTAGATTTTTCACGTGAAAATGAAAATGACCTAGATTTTTCACATAAAAATGAAAATGACCTAGATTTTTCATTTTTCACGTGAACATGAAAATACTCACTTGAAAAGAGTCCCCAGCAATCAGAAGAAGCCACCAAATATAAGAAGGTGTCCAGCAGCAGAAGAAGATAATCACCACTACGATGAGCATTCTGGAATATTGATTGATTGATAAATCAATCGATATCCATTCTTATCACTAACTTGATAACTCTTTGCTTGGCCATTGCACTTTTTTGAGTGTGGGTCGATCGAAGACTTGGGTTTTCCACGCAAATTGAAGCATCTGATCGGCGGTGGGAGAAGTTTGGCTCGACACTGAAAAATCGATAATTGATTGATTGATTCCTTATCAGTAATCAATCTATAACTCACTTCTTTTCCTGCTGACTAAAAGTCAACTTATTCGAAAGCTTCTGCCAAAATGTCACTCTTTGCTCTTCGGTCATTGAAGCGACAATTGCTGAAAAATTGGATTATCGATTGTTTTTCAGGATTATTGATTTTTTGATAAGGGTGTCAAAAACGTCACTGGGTAAAAAACAAAACAAAGGAAAACGAAACACTTTGAAAATGGGGAAAATGGGTGAGTTTCAGGGATTTTGAGGGAAAATCGATAATTTGAAAAATCAATAGAAAATCAATAATCAATAATCAGTGATTATTGACTTTTGAAAAATTTCAAAAAAATGAATTTTCAAAAAATTTCAAAAAAAAATTTTTTTTTGAAATTTTGAAAAAAAAATTTTTTTTTCGGAATTTTGAAAAAAAAAATTTTTTTCCAATTTTTCAAATTATCGATTTTTGTGTTCACTAGAGCACACTTGCACTTGGTTAGGGAAACTAAAAACAACAACACCTTTAGGGGGTAAAAGCACGCCACTAGAACGACGACGGAGGCTCTGAAGGGTCTGAAGTCGAAAGTCGTCCAGTGTGCCAGGAAGTTGCAACAAAGTGGGCGTGTCCAAGTGGGCGGGGCTTGGCGGAAGGAATTGGTTTAGTGCAATGCACGAAGTGGCACGAGCTAGGGACGAACTACCCAACAGCACACTGTTCAGATGGTCACACGCTTTGAGACCTGCTGCTGGACCGGCGGCCAACGGGGGCTCCACCGAGGAGATTTCCAGTTTGATTCCGGATTTGAGAGAATGGATCACGTTTCCGTAGAGACCTGACATCACGACCAATGGAATCACGAGGAGAACTACTGTCATGTAGACCTGAAAGATGTTATCAGTGGAGCGCGATTGCTTTTTTAGTGCTTTTCATTAGAGCGCGATTTCAGTATAGTCATGAGGGAATGGGTCATTTGAAGAACAGGTTGTAAGTGCGCTCTAAGGAGAATCGGGAAATTTTTCAAAGTTTCGCAAATGCGCTCCAATGAGAACTTGACCTATAGTGGACGTAGGTTGTAAGTACGCTCTACTGAACTTTGAAAAGCGACAAAAGTAGGTCAAGATAGCGTTGGCAGTTCTCCAATTTTAGGGCGAGTTGTAAGTGCGCTCTATTGAGAATCTTCAAAACTTTCGAAATCGGGTAAGTTCGCTTCACTCTGATTTTTAAAGTGAGGTTGTATGTGCGCTCTATGGAGAATTTCGAGGTTTTTCAGAAATTGACAAGTTCCCGTTGGCAATGCTCCAATTTTAGGCCAGACTGTAAGTGCGCTCTATTGAGAATCGGAAAATTTTTAAAGTTTGGCAAGTTCGCTCTATTGAACTTTGACAAAACTAACAAAAGTAGGTCAAGATACTGTTGAAAACATTCCTAATTTAGGTTAGGTTGTAAGTGCGCTCTATTGAGAATCTTCAAATCTGTGTAAACTGGGCAAGTGCGCTCTATTGAACTTTGACTTTCAACCACCAAAGTAGGTCAAGATAATGTTGGCATCAACCCTAATTCAAGCTAGATTGTAAGTGCGCTCTATTGAGAATCCCAACTTTATGGCAAGTGCGCCCCACTGCACTCCTCAACCAGTGGGGCTTTTGGGATTAGTGCAAGGCTTAGCATCTTCCTTTTTTAATGGGTAGGGGGAATGCAAGTTCGCCCTACTGGACTGACCCATCAAATGTCTCTAAAAGTTCAGAACATGTTGGAAGTGCGCTTCATTGGACTAGGGTGCAAATTTGGGAAATTGGCTTTGATGGTGGAATAGTAAATGCGCTCTATTGAACATTCACCCGGGGGTCATTGCAAATACGCTCCAATGCAAAAATGTCATACCTGATAAGTAAAGTGATAAATGGGTGGATGAATCGGTGCACACGTGTATCCATTCGAGCTGTACGTCTGTTGTTCGTACATGAACAGCATTAGAATATTGGCCACTATCGCTATCACCCATACTAATGTTATCATTGCGTAGGCATGGGATCTGAACTTTTTTATTGATTTTGGAAAAAATCGATAATTGATTTTTCGAAAAATTGATTATTGATTTTTTGAGAAAATCGATTATCGATTTTTGATTTCTTTAAAAAATCGATTTTTGATTTTTTTCAAAAATTGATTATTTATTTTTTTTTTTGAAAAATGGATTATTGATTTTTTGAAAAAATTCATTATTGATTTTTTTTAAATTATTGATTTTTGGTACCTAGTCTGCCAAATCCTCGAATGAAGTGGTTTGCAAATTGCGAAATATCGCTCGAATGCGATTACAGCAAGTGTGTAAGCTGAAGCTGTTACTACCACAGCTGGAAATTGATTATCGATTGATTATCGATTGATTATCGATTTTTCCAATTCATTGATTTTTTAGAAAAACAACTTACGCTGTAAATAAGCCAACACTTTGCACATGATATTCCCAAACATCCAGCAATTCATCACCATTGATACTGAAAGAAAAAATCAATAATCCCAAAAAATCAATACACACCTAAAGTGGGCGGCATGCAAACAACTGATAACATCATATCACTAGCTGCCAAGTTCATTAGGTAGATGTTGGTTATTGATCGCATTGCTCGTTGCTGGAAAAAATCGATAATTGGAAAAAAAATGAAAATTTTGAAAAATAGAAAAATTCAATCAAAACTGAAGTTATTTTTTAAAAAATTCAAATTGGCGCGCACGATATCTCGCAGCGAAAAATGCGAATCTTACTGTAGTTTTCGCAACGAGATATCGTGCGCGCCAATTTGAAAATTTTAATGCAAAAAATTCATTAGAGCAAACTTGCAATATCAAAAATTTGAAAATTTTGTTTTTTGAATTCTCTACCGAACAATTTAATTTTTTTTTTCAATTTTGAGTTCTGCACATGCGCTCTATCGCACAGAATTATTTTTTTTTAATATTCCAAAATTTCTAACATCATTGGTATGTAACTGCGCTCTACTGCACAAAAATCAAAAATTCCGAAAATTCTCAATAGAGCGCACTTTCATTTTTTTAAATTTTAAACAAACGCGCTCTACTGCACAAAAATCAAATTTTCAAAAAATTCTCAATAGAGCGCATTTTCTCTTTTAAAAATTTTTTTCATTAAAAAGTGCAACAGAGCGCACTTGAAATTTTCTGAAATTTTTTTCAGAATTTTTTTCAGATTTTCCCTTTGAAAATTTTTTCATTTTTTTCCCTTATTATTCCCCCAAAAAACTGAAAAAAAAACCGCTGAGACATGTAAATAATAATCTAAAATTCCTTGCTATTTACCTCCCTTTTTCCTCCCCAAAAAAGCACATTCTCAGGGGTATTCCAAATAAAAGTGTTCACAAAAAGTGCACGAAAAACTCACTTTAATGACAACAATAAGAACCAGCGAATTTCCGATGACTGACAACAAGAAAATGATGAAGAACGTGACGACGATTGTGTAGTTTTCAGTTGTTCCACGGAAACGACAAATCTCTTCTTGTTGTACGAATGTTGTCATTGTGGAGGTGGTGGTGTCGCTGGAAAAATAGGGAAAAATAGGGGGGAGTTTGAAGAAATTCTAGAAAAATTCAGGGAAAAGCATAGTTTTTGAAATTTTGAAATTGGCAAGAATTTGAATTTTTAGGAATTTTTTTCAGCTTGAAAAAAAAATTAATTTTCAAAATTTGCGGGAATTTCAAATTTTTTATATCTCAAGCTTTTCAAAATTTTCATTGGAAATGGGTTTTTTTGAAGCTTGGAATTGGCGGGAATTTGAATTTTTAAGAATTCTTTTGAAGAAAAATTTTTTATTGGAATTTTTTATTCAAAATTTCAAAATTTCAATTTCTTTGGAATTCGTTTCAAAAATTAAAAAAATTGGCGGTAATTTGAATTTTCCGTAATTTTCTTCAAAATTTAGTTATATTTTTAATTTTTTTTTTTTCTTGAAAATTATTTTTTCAAAAAATTTTCAAAATTTCAGATTTTTTCCCTGGAAGTTTGCTTTAAAAATTTGAAATTGGCGGGAATTTAAAATTTCTTGAATTGTCTTGAACATTATTTTTCCAACAAAAAAAATTTTTTTTTCGAAATTTCAAAAAAAAATTGGAAATCAATTTTTTTCAAATTTCAAAATTTTCGGGAATTTGAATTTTCAGTAATTCTTTATCTTTCCAAAAAAAAAAATTTTAGACTTTTTTTTTCAATTTTTCCCTTTTTTTCAAAAAAATCCGCAAATTTTCGTTCCAGCATTCACACAATTTCAAAACTACAGTAATCCAAAAAATAAATTAAACTTGTATAAAATTTGAAAATTTGAAAATATCTGAATTTTCCCGCCAAACCAGAGAACTAAATACAAAATGAGTCACACCACCTGGGGTCCAGAACTTATGATTTCAATGAAAAGAAGAAGTCATCTTCTTGAGCGAGAAAACCGACGGGAAAAAGGCGTGAGAAAAGAAGATTACTCGCTTCTTCTTCTTCACGTCTTCTGAATTCTCAGAGTCTCCAGAAGACGTGTGCTTTGATGATGTTGAGTCAGAAAGAAGTGAGCAGAATCAAATTTCTTCTTCTCTTCTTCTTGTCTTAAACAAACTACCCACTTGGTGTTCTGTCTAGTCGTCGAATTCAAAAGTTCTAGAAGAAGCGCTGAAGACGTGATGTTTTCATCGTCAACCACCGCATTCATTTCATAAAAAACGGCGGCGTTGGCGAGGATTTCCTGGAAAAAAGAGAAGGAAATTGGGAAGAATTGGAGGAGAATAGAGGAATCGAAAAGAGAGGGGGGAGGGGTATGTTGCAAGTACGCTCTATGGAACTTTAGGGGTTACGGTAGCATATCCGCTCTATTGGACTTGAAAAATTGAAATTTTGTCTAATAGGTTGGAAATACGCTCTATTGAGAATTTGAAACATTTTAAAAGTTTGGCAAGTTCGCTCTATTGAACTTTGATTTTCAAGGTCAGGCAAGTGTGCTCTATGGAGAATCCGGAACATTTTGAGAGTTTGGCAAATGCGCTCTATTGAACTTTGACAAAAAGTGACAAAAGTAGGTCAAAAAATGTTGGCATTGTTCCAAATTTCGGTTAGGTTGAAAGTGCGCTCTATTGAGAATCTGGGACATTTTGGAAGATTGGCAAGTGCGCTCTATTGAACTTTGATGCAAGTGCGCTCTATGAAGAATAATGAAGTGATGGTAAAGCTCCAATTTAGGTCATGTTGTATGTGCGCTCTATTGAGAAAATGCTACAATTTCAGAAATTGGCAAGTTCGCGCTATTGAACTTTGACTTTCAACCGCCAAGTAGGTCAAATTTCGACAATGCTCTAATTTCAGATCAGGTTATAAGTGCGCTCTATTGAGAATTCCAAAGTTTTTCGAAAATTGGCAAGTGTGCTCTATCGAACTTTGACAAAAAACGACCAAAATAGGTCAAGATAATGTTGTCAACCTTCCTAATTTAGTCCAGGTTGTAAATGCGCTCTATTGAGAATCCCAACTTTGTGGCAAGTGCGCCCCACTGCACTCCCTAATCAGTGGGTGTCTTATGGGATTATTTCAAGGCTTAGCATCTCCCTTTTTTAATGGGTACATCAGAGAAATGCAAGTTCGTCCTATTGGACAGACCCATCGAATGTTTCTAAAAGTTCAGTACATGTTGAAAGTGCGCTCCATTGGACTAGGGTGCAAATGATTCAAATTGGCTTCGATTTACTCTCTTTTTTTGCACGTCTTCCGGTAGAATAGTAAATGCGCTCTATTGAACATTCACCTCTAAATTTAGGGCTATTCATATGGATAGACATCCGGGTTCATGGAATATTGGATGGAGTTTGGTTGGGGGATGAAGTGGGGGATAATGAATTTAAGAGTTTAAAAAATCAGGGAGAAAAAATTCAAATTGGCTTTTTCTCAGTAATTTCAATTTTCCAGACATGGGCGTCTGTTTCAGTGCATTCCGCAAACACCGTCACGCCAAATTGCACTGAAAATCATGTTTCCGTGCATTTTGTCGTGGCGGTGATTGCAGAATACACCGAAACAGACGCGCAAGTTGTAGAAATTCAAATTTTCTAGTTTTCGCGCCAATTTAAAATTTGAATGTGAACTAGAATCTTCCAAATTTTTCGAGCCCACCTATCAAACGAAAAGGTTAGAAAAACAAGCCGGGGACCTCAATAATGACGTCATTGGGGGGCTTGAAGAAACCGAAAAAAGTACACAAATAGGGGAATTTATAGCGAAATTTTCAGGAATTTTGGGGAAAATCACGTTGTGCTCTATTGATTTAAAAAAAATTTCAAAAAAAAAAAATTTTTTTTTTTGAAAAATAATTTTTTTTATTTTTTTTTTGAATTTTGGGATTTTTTTGACCCACATACCACTCAAACTAATTGACTTTTGAGAATAAAAAAAAGAATAAAATAAACTAAAAAAGAGGGTTTTTACGATTCTGAACGACTAGAAAAAGAGAGGGAAAACAATGGAAAAAAGGGAAGAGAAAAGAGATCATGGCGAGTAAAAGTAGCTGAAATTAAATAATGCGGAGGTGCGGAAAAATGGAGTCATCATCATTATGGATAGAGAATAGTTGGGAAAAAATGGGGGAAAAATGGGGGAATGGGGGATATGGGGCAATATTGGAGGTTTTGAGGGAATTAGCAGTGGGGCGGATTTGCAGTGTTTTTGAAAAAAAAAAGAAAAATTGGAAAAAATGGAAATAAATCAGTGAAATTTGCCATTTTTCGAAAAGTTCAAAATTTTCGCTGCGAGACCCATATATCAATTTTTGAATTTTAAATCCAAATTTTTATGAAATTGCAAGTTAGCAATAGAGCGTACTTGCATGGTTTTGAAAAAATGGATCATTTAGTGGAATTTGCTATTTTTTGAAAAGTGGAAAATTTTCGTTGCGAGACCCAGATATCAAAAGTTCAATTTGAATTGAATTTTTTGAGAAGTTGAAAATTTGCAATAGAGCAGATTTGCATTGTCTGGGAAAGAAAAAAAAATTGAAAAAGAAATTTGAAAAATCGATGAAATTTGCTATTTTTCCAAGAATTCAAAATTTTCGCTGCGAGACCCATATTTCAATTTTCAAATTTAGATTCAATTTTTTAGGAAACAGAAAGTTTGCAATAGGGCGGATTTGCATTGTTTTGAAAAAATGTTTATTTTTGAAAATTTGACATTTCAGAATTTTCAGATTTCCGAAAAGTTTGAAATTTCGCTGCGAGACCCGGATATCAATTTTCGGTGAAAATTCAAATTAAAAAAATAGGAAATTAGCAATGGAGCGGATTTGCCGACTTTAATTTTTTTTTCAATTTTTCAGGCTTTGCAACAAAAAAAAAGCTAAAAATTTCAATTTTCGAGAAAAAAAAAATTTGAAATTTTCAAATTTTCAAATTTCCCATCGGGTACAGTAACCCAAGGATTACTGTACCCCTCAAACTCTCCATTTCCCAAAAATCCCCAAAAAACCATACATTTTCTCTAATAGAGACACGCCAAGACGCACATCTTTTTCTCCTAGCATCTCAGGTCAAAAACAAGTGATCAAATGGGCGAACCGCCCTCGTTTCAGTGAAATTGAAAAAAATAGAAGAAGGAGGAGACGAGCGAGCACTCGGTTTGTTTTCGTTGCGTAAAACTACACGGAAATTGATATTTTTCAGATTCGAACCGCCCTAAATTGTTTCTTTTTCTTGTTTTTCGGCCATTTTTTTGGGATTTTTGGGATTTTCAAAAAAAAATTTGGGATCATGGTGCATATGAGCTCCAATGCAAAAATTTGAATTTTAGCCCAATTTTTCAAAAATTTACTACAATTGCGCTCCATTGCAGAAAATCTGAATTTTTGATTTTTCAAATTTTTGAAATTTTACAGCATTCGCGCTCCAATGGAAAAATCCTGAATTTCCGATTTTTTCAAAATTTTTTAAATATATAGCAATTGCGCTCTAATGCAAAAAAATTGATTTTTGAAAAATTTTTAATTCTGCAGAAATTGCGCTCCAATGCAAACAATCTGAATTTTTGATTTTTCAAATTTTTTAAATTTATAGCAATTGCGCTCTATTGCAAAAAACAAGAATTTTCATTTTTTCGAAATTTTCAAAATTTACAGCATTTGCGCTCCAATGCAAAAAGCCTTTTTTTTTTGATTTTTCGAAAATTTGAAATTTCAGAATTTTCTGCATTGGAGCGCAATTTCTGTAATTTTCTATTTTTCAAAAATTTTCAAGTTCACAGAAATTGCGCTCCAATGCAAAAATCCTAATTTTTCGATTTTTAAAAATTTTTGAATATACAGAAATTGCGCTCTAATGCAAAAAATCTTGATTTTTCGATTTTTCAAAATTTAAAATTTCAGGATTTTTTGCATTGGAGCGCAATTTCTGAAATGTTTGATTTTTCAAAAATTTTAAATTTATAGAAATTTCGCTGGCGCTGGAAGTGCGCTCTATTGATAACACAACTTTGGGAAAAATCTAGAAATCTTTGGAACCTTCTAGAAAATTGTCATGTAGACCTCCCTTGAGACTGCACTTTTTTGTGATTTTTGATGTCTCATTTTTCAAAATTTTCATTTTTTCAAAATTTTTTTTCAAAAAAAACCTCTTGTCAATAGAGCACACTTTCACACTCACCACAACTTTTTATACACGAACATTAAATTAGGGACATAATTGAACTTGACGGGCGCTGTGTTCCATCCTTTTTTCTTTTTCTTTGTCTACACCGAAAAGATCAGAAATCGTGGCCAAGGGGGTCCCGAGACACTGCTAATTCGTTTTTATTAGTTGTGAGTCATTCTGGGGGAAAATGGTAGGAAAAGTGGAAAAATCGGAAATCCTAGACCTACAAATTTTTTGAAAATCGTCATGCGCCTTTAAATTTGATGGGTTACTGTAGTTTTTTTTAATGTTGGATTTTAGCGATTTTTACTCAAATTTTCTGGATTTTTCTGGATTTTTGCGGGTTTTTCACAAAAAAAAAACAGAAGCTTAGAATTAATACCAAAATGATCAAAAATCCCAAAAAATACACGGAAGAACAAAAAATTTGACAAATACGGCAACGAATTTGTTTAAAAATTGAGTGAAAAGTCCCGAAGACCGGGTGGAAAAGAAGCAGAAAAAAGTAGAAAAAGTGGGGAGAGATTGGGTGGGGATAAAAAGTGACAAGACGTTTGTCAGTTCTAATGACACGTTGTCAAAGATGATATGGACGAGAAGTTGGAGTTGGAGACAAAAAGAATTAGCAAGTGGTGGGGTCTTTTTTTGAAAATTCAAATTCAGATTTTTTTTTACTCGAAATTAGGTTTTTTCTGTAGAAAAATGACCTAATTTTGAAAAAAAAATTTTGTTAAAAAAAAATTTTTTTTGAAATAAAAAAAAAAATTTTTCAAATTTTTTCAAATTTTACATCAAAAAGTTGGCCAGGCGGTCCTAAAAGCCCGAAAAATTTCCCCCAAAAAAAAATTTTCCTAATTCCTTTGGTCCGAAAGTAACTTTCGGAAAGTTCAAAGTTTTGTTTATAAAAACTGGCCAACAGACACTATTTTGCCTTTAAGAAATCAAACATCAACCTGATAAAAAAGTTATCAAAAAGTGATAAAATTAATGAGAAAATAGGCAAAACATTAATAAAGTTGGAGTTTTTTGAATTTATAAAAAATCAATAAACTCAATTTAAATCCCAGGGCCGAAATTCATGTGATGTGAAATTTGGCAAAGTGATCCCACTATTATTGACTATTTTTAGTGCTTTTCACACTCTATTCAAATTTTTTTTATTTGGAAAAACATTTTATTTTTGGTTTTTCACAAAAAACACATGTTTGTTGGCAAAATGCTTTTTTTCTGCGAAATAAAATTTTTCCAACTTTTTACGATTTTTGTTTCTCAAGCAATTTCAAGCGCCTCTCATGTTTACGACAAGTGGGTCAAAGGTGTACTAACCCGAGGGGCCTAAAATGATTTGAAAATAGCCTTCGAGAAAACAGCCGGAAATTCCAGTCGTTGGTGCGGAAAGGGTGAAATTTGACGTTTTTATTAGGGAATTTTGTCATAAAATTGGGTGGAATTGGTGTTTTTCAGGGGAATTCAAATTTTCAGAGAATTCAAAGCGCTCTACTGCTAAAAATTTAAATTGCGCTGCCAGCAACTTTGTAGTTTGTAGTCTCAAGTGCAGCGCAAACTTCAAATTGCGCTGCCAGCGACTTTGTAGTTTGTAGCTTGCAGCGCAAAACTTCAAATTGCGCTGCGAATAAACTGTAGTTTGTAGTCTAGGCACGCTAAGCAGCCCCAAAATTCAAATTGCGCTGCCAAGCAACTTTGTAGTTTGTAGTCTCGCAGCGCCAAAACCCACACACATTGCAAAAACTCAAAAAAAAAGTGTGAAGCTTCTCGTATTTCAAACGGAAATGAGGGGTGAAATGAGCCATTGATATGATATATCCGTTGTGATAAGCCTCCGAAATGAAACAATTGGTGGGGGCTGAGCGAGAGATGCGAGGCTTCCGGGGGACCCATCTATCTCTTTTTCTGTTATCAGAGGTGATCTCTGCGTCTCGAGGTTATCAGTGTTATCAGTGTGTGGGGGATCAGGAATCAATAGGACGGAATCTTTGAAAAATCGGAAAATTGAAAAATTGAGAAAAATCGAAAATCTCAACCTGCCATTTTCAAGATTTTCGTCATGCGCCTTTAAAGTTGGGTTACTGTAGCTCACTTTTTCGTTCAATTGATTTTTTTTCAGTAAAAGGAAAATCTCATGTTTTTCCAAGAAAAGCTTCCCTAAAAAGTCTGGAATTTTCTGAAAAACGATGAGAAACGAGCCGAACCGCCGCCAGAATGATTGAGTGGTTTAGGTTATTTTCACTTTTAAGCCCCCACCGCCTTACTCATTTTTTTGTGTTAAAACTAACACAAAAAAGAAGAAAAAAGAGGGGAATTTCCCCACTTTTTTGGGGGAAGGGAACGGGGAACAATGAACAACGGGTGGCTAGACAAGGCGATGATCTTTGAAATATTCAAGTACTTTTTGTGGTAAGACCTGGGGAGAATTATTGGGAGAAATGAGGGAGATATTGGGGACTTCAATATGGGAAAATTTCAAAATTCTGGAAAAAAATTATTTTTTTGAAAAATTTGAAAAAAAAATTTTTTTTCGATTTTTTTTATTTCTGGTTTTTCGTGGTGAGACCCGAAAAAAAATTTTCTGGGAAATATGAGGGATTAGGTGACTTCAATGAGGAAAAATTTAAAAATTCTGAAAAAATTTTTTTTGGAAAATTTGGGAAAAATTCGAAAAATTAAAAAAAATTTTTTTATTGAATTTTCCCGTTTTTCGTGGCGAGACCTTGAGGAAGTTACTACACAAAAGTAAGGATATTGAGGGCTTCAATGATAAAAAAAAATTTAAAAATTCTGAAAAAAATTTTTTTTGGAAAATTTGGGAAAAATTCGAAAAACTAAAAAAAATTTGTTTGAATTTCTTTGGCTTTTCGTGGTGAGACCCAAAAAAAATTTACTGGAAACTATGGGTAATTGGGTGACTTTAATGAGACAAAAATTTCAAAATTCTGAAAAAAATTTTTTTTTTGGAAAATTTTTTGAATTTTTTTTTGAATTTTTTTTTTTGTTTTTTGTTGTGACTCACAACTTGTGATACCTAGAAAAAATAAAAGATAAAATCTTTTTTTTCAATTTTTTGAAAAAAAAATCATTTTAGCGCCGAAAACGTTCAAACTTCCACAGTAGGACAATCGTGCCGAGACCCAATGTCCCTAAAGTTCCAACAATGACTAAAAAGTTCAAAGCGAAAAAAAAAAGTTCAAGTCCAACTTTTTTCCAACCAAGCCTCCCTCCCATCTGAAAAACACTCCAAAGGGTCGTCTCCATGATTGCGTGATGAGCAATACTCGAGAAAAAGAGAGACGGAAGGGGTCCCTTTTACACGTGTAGGGGTCCCCTACGGGAAGCGGCGCCGGGGGAAAGGAAAATGTCTGTGCCGACGACTAGAAGAAGGAAAAACAAGATTGACAAAATAGGATTTAGGACGATTTGAGGTTTGCTTGCAACAACTCTCTGTCTCTGGATCTCTCTTTTTGTCTACTTTCAGAAGCTTTTTGTGGCCGGAGACACGTGGAACAGGGATCCTACAATTGGAATTTTCAGTTCAGGAGAATTGCGCTGCTAAGCGATTTTGTAGTTTGTAGCCTTGAACGCAGCGCAAAAATTTTAAAAGTTGCGCTGCTTACAGACATTGTAGTTTGTAGTCTGAAGTCGCACCACAAAAATGGTAGTTTCAGTTTAGGAGGATTGCGCTGCTAAGCGATTTTGTAGTTTGTAGCCTTGAATGCAGCGCAAAAATTTATTTCCCATTTGCGCTGCTAACAGACTTTATAGTTTGTAGTCTGCAATCCAATTTTGCGCTGCTACAAAAACTTGTAGTTTGTAGTCTCCCCCATTATAAGCAGCCCCAAAAACCGGAAAGAACTTGTCATCGTTGTCATGTAAACTTGTCAACCCAACTTGTCAACAAGAGTCCATATTTTCTGAATGTTCTAGAATATAGGATTTTGGCGGGAATTCAAAAAAGCTGCTCTTTTGAACTCGGAGGAATCCATTTCAAAACGCAAAACTAAACTCTAGGTGCAAAAGATGAGGAAATAGGATTTAGGGCAGTGAAATGGGCACATCGTGTTCTTTTTTGTGACCTACAAAAAGGAGAATTTGAAGTTTGGTACTGCGGACTACAAACTACAAAGTGACTGGCAGCGCAATTTGAAGTTTTGCGCTGCGGGCTACAAACTACAAAGTGGCTGGCAGCGCAATTTGAAGTTTTGCGCTGCGGACTACAAACTACAAAGTTGCTGGCAGCGCAATTTGAAGTTTTGCGCTGCGGGCTACAAACTACAAAGTGATTGGCAGCGCAATTTGAAGTTTTGCGCTGCGGGCTACAAACTACAAATTTGCTGGCAGCGCAATTTTAAAATATTCTTTTTTTCTCACAAAGTTCACATTTCGCTTCCAAAAGCTTACGTATTCCACCTATTCTTCACGAACTCCAATACATAAAGGTCATGTTCTTTTCAACAATGGAATAGTTTGAACTCATGACTCAAAACAGAGTTCACTGGAGCACATTTGCATTATCCTCTCAACTAGTTTTCCAAGAATCAGAATTAGTGAAAACGAAATGGCCGCGGGGCATGAAAGGGTGGGAATTTGAAATTTTCGGTGAATCAAAAATTTCGGGCGCAAAGAACTGTGGAGCGAATTTGCAATTTTAGAGGGAAACTGGAAAAATCAAAGATCTAACAAATAAGGAACAAAAAAATCGAACAAAATTCAACAAAAAAAGATTTTCCCGAATTTTTTGTCCACTTGACTCACACACAAAAATAGCCACTTCTAAACGGAGGCCCTCCGCCTCAAATCCATTCAACTATCCTTGTCTCAACTCATTTTCCGATTCGATTTGATTCGATTTCTTCGCTCTCGGCTCAATTGATTTAGGTTTTCGGGTGTGTGTGTTGTGGAGCTTTGTCTCCGAGAGCACGTTTCAGGGTCTTTGGGTAAGGACGCCCACACGGAAATGGAAGAAGTGGAATGGTTCCGGGAGATTGTGATGGTTGGGAAGTTTGTAGTTTGCGCGCTGCTCCAAAATCTAAAATTGCGCTGCTACTGAACTTGTAGTTTGTAGTATAGGCGCGCAGCCCTAATATCCCCAAATTGCGCTGCTACTGAACTTGTAGTTTGTAGTCTAGGCGCGCAGCCCTAATATCCCCAAATTGCGCTGCTAACAGACCTTGTAGTTTGTAGTCTAGGCGCGCAGCACAAAATTCTAAAATTGCGCTGCTAACAGATCTTGTAGTTTGTAGTCTAGGCGCGCAGCACCAATTTCTAAAAATGCGCTGCGATTTGACTTTGTAGTTTGTAGTCTAGACACGCAGCCCCAATATTGCCCAATTGCGCTGCCAACAGACCTTGTAGTTGTAGTTTCGACGCGCAGCCCTAAAATCCCCAAATTGCGCTGCTACTGAACTTGTAGTCTAGGCGCGCAGCACCAGTATCCTAAAATTGCGCTGCTAACAAACCTTGTAGTTTGTAGTCTTGGCGCGCAGCGCCAAAATCCAATATTGCGCTGCCAAGAAACCTTGTAGTTTGTAGTCTAGGCGGGCAGCCCCAGTATCCCCGAATTTCGCTGCTACTAAACTTGTAGTTTGTAGTCTGCGCGCTGCCCCAAAATCTAGAATTGCGCTGCCGACAGATCTTGTAGTTTGTAGTTTAGGCGCGCAGCGCAAAATTCTAAAATTGCGCTGATAACAAATCTCGTAGTTTGTAGTCTGGGCGCGCAGCGCAAAACTTTCAGAATCTTGTTTTTTGGAAAATTTGAACTTTTCTCAGTTTCTGAAAACAACTGAACTCTATCCAAGGATACAAAAAGAACATGTTGTCCATTTTTTCACACCCCAAAACTTTATTTCCGAACTTTTGTACCCAAAGTTCGGAAGTACTGAGGAAGCCCAAAAATAGTCGAAAAGGATTACTGTAACTATAAAAGTGTGTAAACACTACCAAGAATCAAAATTACAAATATAACAAAAAATTTTCCCTAAAAACGAAAAAAAAGTTGTTCTCAACTCGAAAACGCAACTCAAAACCGTCAAACACGAAAAAAGTCATCGTTGAAAAGAATGCGGAAACCCTCGAATAATTCCCAAGGGCACGATAAAATTTGTGCAATTTAACAATTGTTCCCCGTTTTAGAGTCCTTCAGAAGACATTCAGAAGACGTCGAGAGCTCATTCCATTATTTCTAGGCGATTTGGGGGAAATTTGAAAATTTGAGTTTTTGTAGGGGGAAATCGAGGAAAAGTTGGAAAAAAAAGGAAATTTTGAAATTTTTGAAAAACGAAACGAAAAATTACGAAATTTCCAAAAAGAATTCGCAGAATCGTCCAAAATGAAACTTGAAAGTGGGGGAAATTGAAAATTCTTGCCCAATACACATTGCTCTAATTAGAATTGCTCGCTCAACTTTCAAGTTTCGAATGATGAATTCTTTGCTCACACGTCTTCTTCTTCTTTTCCTTTTTCTGAAGGCAAATGTGTGAAGGATTAAAAGTTTTCAAAGTGTTTCTCCTCTTCCGTCATCTCAAAGGAATTTCCGGAGGAGACGACGAATTGCACGAGCCACCGATTTCCCGACGACTTTTGACGCCTTTTTTTTTTGTTTTTACGATTGAGAGGAAGCTTTTTGAAGCGGTTAGGAGGAGTGTTTGCACTGATTCGAAGCTACAGTAATCTTTTTATAATGATTGGAAACAGAAAAAAGTTCAAAAACCCTAAAAATACCAGATTTTCAGGAAATGGGACTGCTTCAAGAGACTACAAACTAAAAAGTTGCTGGCAGCGCAATTTAAGACGTTTGTACTGCAGACTACAAACTACAACTTTTGTTGCAGCGCAAATCTGGAAAATTGGCGCTGCACATGAGATCAGACTACAAACTACAATTTCTTGGCAGCGCAATCGGAGAATTCAGGTGCTGCTAATAGGGCACAGGCTACAAACTACAAAAACTTCAGCAGCGCAAATCAAGAGTTTAGGCGCTGCACATAAGGGCACACTACAAACTACAAATTTGCTGGCAGAGCATTTGGAGAAAGTGTGCGCTGCTCAAATTTTCAAAAAACAAGATTCTGAAAGTTTTGCGCTGCTTAGCGCGCTCAGACTACAAACTACAATGTTTGTTGGCAGCGCAATTCTGAGATTTCGGGGCAGCACACCTAGGCTACAAACTACAACTTTTGTTGCAGCGCAAACCAGGGATTTTGGGGCAGCTCCCAACAGACTACAAACTACAAAATCTTTAGCAGTACAATTTGAAAATTTCGGTGACGGTGGGACAAAAACAAGAAAAAATGATAATAAGAATTCATTTGGGTCAGTTCGTTAGGTACATTGGTTCAGTTGAAGTTGTGTGTGTGATTCTTGATTCTTTATACATCATCATCGTCTCCATCTCCATATCCATTCCTTCTTCTTCTCACCACGTCGTCACAATTCCCGGATCATCAGGCGTCTGGAACAGATCGTCGAGGAACGGATGATCCGTCAGTTGGATCAGCCGAAGTGCCGACTTCGGTTCGTTCATGTCGGTCAACGCCTGCCACTTCCGATTCCGCATATCGAACCGTTCATTGTCTTTCGTCGTCGCCTGTCCATCGAATCCGCCGGCCACGTAAATCGAGTAGTTGCTCGTCCGGCACGCGCCAAAGTTCGATCTTCCAGTGTGCATCGGACTGACCGGGTGCCAGATTCCCTCGCGCATATCGTACATTTCCGACGAGTCGAGCCGTTTGATTCCGTTGAAACCGCCCAGAACCATGCACACGTTCTCCATTATACTGACCGCCGTACAGCCCGTTCGACGCGTTTTCATCGTTGACGACAGCGGGTGCCTGTGGGGGAAAAAGTTGAGGAATTGGGTCTTGAAGGGAAAAATTGAGATTTTCGCAGCGAGACCCGAAATTGTATAAAATCTGGGTCTCGCAACGAAATTTTTCATTAAAAATTGAAATTGCGGAGTTTGGGTCTCGAAGCGAAAATATGCGATTTTCGTTGCGAGGCCCAGTTTTAGAATCGTTTTGGAAATTCGGGTCTTGAAACGAAAATTTTTAATTTTCGTTGTAAGACCCATTTCCAGAGCAGTTTGGGAAATTTGGGTCCTTTTCGTGGCAAGACCCAAAATTGTACAAAATCTGGGTTTCGCAACGAGATTTCTCATCAAAAATTGAAATAGCGGAGTTTGGGTCTTGAAGCGAAAATTTGGAACTTTCGTTGCAAGACCCAATCTCAAAAAAAAGTTTTCAAAGTTTGGGTCTCGAAACGAGAATGTTTGAAGAATTTCTGGTTTTCGTGGCGAGACCAAAATTGAATAGAATCTGGGTCTCGAAACGAAAATTCTCATTGAAAATTGAAATAATGGAATTTGGGTCTTGAAACGAAAATTTGGAATTTTCGTTGCAAGACCCAGTTGCATGTTTCAAGAACCGCTGCTTTTCGTGGCTAGACCCAAAACTATATAAAATTTGGGTCTCACCACGAAAATCACTTTCGGGCCAAATTTAGGGTCTCGCCACGAAAATCAGCAATTCGCTTCAATCCCCAGAAACCTACAGTAACTCTCACATGAAAACTTGGGTCTCACCACGAAAATCGCTATCGGACCAAATTTAGGGTCTTGTCCCGAAAATTAGCAATATACCTCACGGCCTGTAAAAGTGTACCCGCTTCCACTGAGTTTTTCGCCACGATTTCGCTCAAATATCTCGCGGCGACGATGACGTCAAATGTTGCAATCTCGCCCCGTTGCGAAGAAGGGCCGGGCGCCAAACTTATTCTTTTCAAATTTCATTTATTTTTTCTTCAATTTTCGCCGATTTTACTCGTTTTTCTCCGTTTTTTTGTGTTTCTTTCTTCAAAAATTGATTAATTAGTCAATTGTCTATTCATTTATCACTGAAATACCAAATTGCAGGCGATTCTATACAGTCGGCGACCCAAAAAACATGAGAAAACGGATAATTGCAGTGCACGACGCAATTTACTAAAATTTATGTTGTATTTAAACTTTTTATGATAGTTCCTGTAAACATATGTGTTGTTTTCGCTTTTTGGCTGCAATTTCAATAAAAGTTCCTGGTTTTGAACGATTTCGCTTTTTAACATGAGCAAGAGGGCTACTGTAGCAGTCGTTTTTCGTGGCGACAGATCGCGTACACTTTTACAGGCCGTGTACCTCAAGACCCAGGAGCTTACAGTAACTCTAACATGAAAACTTGGGTCTCGCCACGAAAACGAGCCAAAACCACTCACCACACATCGACCATCGGATCGTAGACCTCTCCATTGGAATGAACATTCCTTCCGTCAAATCCACCAACACAAACCACCCGTCCGTTCATCGTAATCGTCGCCCCATCCGACCTCAAATGCTTCATATCGGCAATCTCAGTCCACACGTTTGCCACGTGATCGTACACTTCTGCTGATTTGAGACGTGACACTCCGTTCATTCTGAAAGTCCTTCTCAGATCAGCTGATAACCTTATCATCATACCCTCCACACGCATAAACAAGGCACCGCCCATCCGACTCATCTACCGTAGCCCCTGTCACGTAGCACCGTTTCTCGTGCATATTCATCCCATTTGACCACTTCTTCGCCGTTAAATCGAACAACATCGTCGTCTGAAATTGCGTTTGTCCGTTGAATCCGCCGAATATAATCAGCTTATCATCGATCAGTTGGATGCCGTTGTAGGCTCGCCGAATGTCCGGTCTGCAAGTGCGCTCCAGTGAGAATCAGGGAAGAAAGGGGGAACTTACACGTCATAGTCAAACTGGCAGATTTGCCATCTGTCACTCCGCGAATTAAAGACTTCAATGTGTTGGGCGATTCCGCGACTCGCCCAGCCGCCTGGAAATGGTCAAAGACTACAAACTACAAATCTGGATGCAGCGCAATTTCAAAAGTTTGGGACTGCGCGCATAGACTACAAACTACAAAGTTCACGAGCAGCGCAATCTTGAGAGTTTGGGGCTGCGCGGCAAGACTACAAACTACAATCTCAGTAGCAGCGCAATCTTGAGAGTTTGGTGCTGCGCGACAAGACTACAAACTACAAATTTGGGCGCAGCGCAATGTTCAAAATTGGGGGCTGCGCGCCTAGACTACAAACTACAGATTTGGGCGCAGCGCAATTTCTAAATTTTGCGCTGCGCGGAAAGGCTACAAACTACAAAGTCCATGAGCAGCGCAATCACAGTGGAGACTACAAACTACAGAGTTTCAGCGCAATCTGGCACACTACAAACTACAATCTCAGTAGCAGCGCAATCTTGAGAGTTTGGTGCTGCGCGACAAGACTACAAACTACAAATCTTGATGGAGCGCAATTTGAAAAGTGTGAAACTGCGGCTACAAACTACAAAAGATAGCAGTACAATTTTTCAGCATTCCGATTAGAGCGCACTTGCTCACCAAACGAAACGACAGCACTGGCGGGTTGTCTCGTCCTAATCACTTCGTAATTCGCGCCATCCGGCTGTGGTCTCCTTGCAAAATTCCGCTGTGCAAACTGCAGAATTCGATCGGATTCGAGTGGCGAATTGTGCTTTATCCAGTTGACAACGACAAGCTTCTCGTCGCTGCTCTTGATGTTCAAATGTTTGTCGGTGAGCAGTCCGATGAGCTCACTTTCGTTTAGCGATAGGTATACGGTAGTGTGGACCATCTTTGCGAAAAAAATCAATCAATAGTTTTTTTTATAAATCGATAAAAATCGATAATCACTTACAGTCTGAAACAACCGAACCATCGTCCGCCAAACCCGAAATGCCAGTGGTGTGTGATAGATTAGTGATAAGCGGAAGATTTTGATAATGTCTGCAAAAAATCAATAATTTTCAATTTTTATCAATGGAGCGCACTTACTGTCATGTGTCAAATTGGCACAAATGATATCGGAAATGTAGTCGAGAACTGTGTCCATTTGCAGGTAGGCGGCTGGTTCGAGAAGCTGAAAATTGAAGTTATC
Source organism: Caenorhabditis becei (assembly GCA_900536315.3). Classification (NCBI taxonomy): domain Eukaryota; kingdom Metazoa; phylum Nematoda; class Chromadorea; order Rhabditida; family Rhabditidae; genus Caenorhabditis; species Caenorhabditis becei. Next base: position 799,732 of record LR539864.1, on the reverse strand, counting down.
ATATAAAAAATGAAATTTCGATAAAAGTGCAAATGCGCTCCACCTCAATAGCTCTCTGGATGTCCAAATGCGGCTTTATTCCTTTCTCGAAAGCACGTGGAATTGTGAGTAGAAGGTGCAGATCGGAACGGTGGACCAGCCGGCATCTGAAAGAGATTTGCATTGGGGCGCAGTTGCATAGGACTGTTTTTCTTTAGTACCTGTGAACATTGGCTTTTGAGTCACGGAAATCCGATGAGAAAAGCAGCCGGAAATATGTCGAATAGTGAGAAAGAACTGTTCGCTCCACGACTAACTGCAAGGGTTACTGTAGGTACGCAAACACCGAGACGGGGGAATGCAGAATTTTTTTCAATTTAAAATAATCAACTAATCATTGATTTTCCCAAAAAATTGAAGAATCTAAATATTTTTTTCAGAAAAAAATTCAAAAAATTTTTCAAAAAAAAATTTAGAAAAAAAATTTTTTTTTTCAAAAATTCATTTTTCTCAATCGGAATATTTAGATGAATTTTTAATTTTTGTCCAGTTATTGATTCTCCGAAAAATGTGAAAAACCAGCTAAAAATTAAGAAAGTAAAAAAAAATTTCAGAAAAATTTTTTTTTTCCAAATTTTTTTCCAATTATTGATTTTTTTTTTCAAAAATGTGAAAAACCAGCTGAAAATTAAAAAAGTCAAAAAAATTTCAGAAAAAAATTTTCAAACAAAAAAATTTTTTTTTCAAATTTTTTTCTTGAATTTCTATTTTTATGAATGATAAATGTGTTCTTCTAATTATTGACTTTCCCCAAAAATCAAAAACCAGCTTTTTCAAAAAAAAAAAATTTTTTTCAAAAAAAAATTTTTTTTTTCAATTTCAAAATTTTTTTTTCAATTATTGATTTTTCAAAAATCAATAATAACCTCCTCGTTATTCCTCAAAATCAGCGTGACAGTATTACTGGCATCCGAATCGAAGCATTCGGTGAGTTTCAGATCCGGCGACAATCTCACTCGTTTCGGCGGCGACTCCTCCCACATTTGACAGTTATCGATTGATTTTATCTGGAATTGATTTCAAATGAAGCATGTGCGCTCCATTGAGAAACTAGGTCAAATTTGAAATTTTTCAAAAAACAATATTAAAAAAAAAATTTCTGAAAAATTTTTTTTTTTGAAATTGAAAAAAATTTTAATTTTTTGTAGGTCAATTTTTTTATAAATCAATTATCGATTGATTTTCCAAGTTCTCACTAGAGCGCACTTACTGACGGAAATGGAGAAGAAACGCTGGAATTCTTGTGGTTCTTCGGAGAAAATAGTTAGCAAACGAGTCGAAAAATGAGTGTGAAATGATCGAAGCGTTCCGGCGGGAATTTGAATTTTTCGGGGAAACAAAGGGAAGGTCACGTTGGCGGGAGATTTGAATTTTTGAAAAAAAAAAGTTTAATCAATTTTATTATTCTCTAAAACCACATCATAAAGATCATTAGCTCGATTCGACATTTGCGAAACGTCTCGTTCCAGAAAATACGTCTTCATCGTCACAATCTTCACGTCTTCTTCTTCAGAATCCTTCCCAGAAGCCGTCGCCACCATCAACGCCTTCTTGTTATGCGCCAGAATCCGTGTCAACGTCAGAAGCTGCAACGGCGTGATTTCGTCGGCTATCAGCACTCCGGCAGAGGCGTGAAAGTGTTGGGCACCAAGGGAGTAGATTACTGAAAGAAATTGCAATTTGGGTCTCGACACGAAAAATTGAAAGCTTACAAAAATCACATCCAAACGTCGCTCCACTGCGAACGATCCATCCGTTTCGCCGTAAAAATCGATAGACCAGGAAGGATTTTTTGAAATTCGCGGGATTTTTTTCTGATAATTCCTGCATTTTCAGCCAGATTTCCTTATCGGAAAGTGAAATTCCCAGCTTCTTCACGTCCAGAATCCGCCATTCGACACCCAGGAATACGGTTTCGAGGGGTGACAGAATTAGGGTTTGGTGGATTGCTGGGATTTCTGGAAAAATTGAAAAAATTGAAATTTAGGACTATTGTAGCTAAAAATAACTTTTGAATATTCGAAAAACACAAAAAAAAATATTTCTTTAAAATTTTTGAAAAAATTTTTTTTCAAAAAAAATTTATTATTTTTTTTTGGAAAATTCAGAATATATTTTAATTTTGTTTGCAATAGAGCGCACTTTCAACCCACTTACCAACAACATTTTCCTCCCGTTCGTCTTCAAGCCACTCGCCGATTCCGGCCATCTCGTGGAGAATCTCGGCAATGTGCTGGTTGATGATGTGGATTAGACCGCCGTTCTGGAAAAAAATGAAAAAATTATTGAAAATTGCCGAATTTTAGCGGAAAATTTGAAAAAAAGGAATTTTGAAAATTTTGAAAAATTTTTTTTTTGAAATTTTGGAATTTTTTGAAAAAAATTTTTTTTTTGGTTTTGTTATTTTAACTAATAGCTGCTATTTAATGAAAACGAAATTTATGAATAATTTCTTGAATTTTGGGGAAAAAAACGGATTATTTAGGAGTTTCTGCCAAGTTTGCCTAAATTTGGCCAAAATGAACCAATTTTTACAAAATTTGAAGATTTTTTGGTTTTCCTAATTGAAAACTATATTTTCTTTGATTTTTCTATTTAATTATACTAAAAACTTACCAAAACCGCCTCAATCCGACTCGTTCCCGTCATTTCCATCAATTCTTCCCTTTCCAGCACAACTGGAGCCATTTTCATGTCTCGATGACGTTTTTTTGCGTCGAAAACGAGCAAATCCATTGCGGAAAAGCTGGAACATTATTTTTCTGAAGGAAAAATACAGGAAAATACAAGAAAAACGGAAAAATAATGCGATTTTCTGTGAAAATTAACGAAAAAATGCCGCTGGCCGAGGTTTTGCCAGGCGCGTTTTCTAGGCCACCACATTTTTTTTATAATGAGCTAATTTCACCGATTTTTTTCAACGTTTGAAAAAAATTTTCAGTAATTTTGATCAACTGAACAATTAATCTTGAATATCTCTTCTATCTGAAAAAATTTATTTCAAAGTTAGGAAAAATCTGCTTGATAGTTTTCAAGATGAAAAAGTGAAAAGGGCGATTCAAAGTGATTCATTCATGTATAAATAGTGACACAAAATGATAAACTGATAAGAACAGGGGAAAATGATAAATATCGATGTATTATCATTGCATCTGACATTCAAACTGAAAGCGTGCATTTGAAAATTCAAATTGGATATTATATCTCGCAGCGAAAAGTACAAAAGCTAATTTTGAATTTGTCAGTCATTTTTTTTAGAAAACAAAAAATCAATAATTGACTTGAAAATGGCAAATCTTACTGTACTTTTCGCTGCGAGATATCGTGCGCGCCAATTTGAAATTTCTCAAAACTCAATCCGACACAAAGATTGTGCCCGTCCCAGTTGTTTTCTCGGAGAAGCCGAAGTGCTCCGATGCTCATTCTGTGGAGTGCTCGGTCCAGTTCCACAGTAACCCTCATTCACAAATCCAACTTTCAGCTTTTGAGTCCAATGAACAGTATTTTCTTCCAAATTCAGTTTCAGAGACTCATTTTCCTCATTTTCCTCATTTTCCACATCATTCGTCCAGATTTCCAGGTTTCCAGGGGCTTCTCGGGTCTTGGAAGGAATTTTTGAAAATCGATTTTTCAGCTCGCCTTCTTCCACCCATTCCAACTTTTCCACATTCCCAATCATCTTCTCTTCAACTGATTTCATCACATAAACACACAATTCCTCTTGTTGTGGCAATGTTACAACTTGAACTGCAATTGGCAGTCCTTCTGTTCCCATACATGTCTCTTTTTGCTTTTTTAGCAGGAAATCTCCATTAATCTTGAATATATCCGGATTCTTGAGGTTTTCAATATCCTTTTCGGTTACATGACCCACTGGTACAACTCCTGCGGGCACATCCAACATGTTGAAGAGTCCTGTGAGAAAGGTTCCACCGGCTAGAAGTTGAGGGTAGTGGAAGCCTTGGGCTGGTGCTGAAAAAGGTTTTTTCTAGATTTGAAATATATTTTTTATGAAAGAAAAAAGTATCAAAAAAATTTTTTGTTGATCGAAATTAATGAAAAAAATATTTGAAATCTTGAAAAAAATTGATTTCTGATTTTTGAAAATTTTTGAAAATCCGCGAAAATCAATGAAATTTACCCTTATTGAAACCTTCCAAAAAGATTTTTTATGACTTTGAAATAAATTTTTCATAATAGATTATGTTCTTGAAATCAGTTTGTCTGTTGATCAAAATATTTGAAAAATTTTTTGAAGATGTGAAAAAAATCGATAAAGAAAATGTTTTTTAATTGAGCAAAAATCGACGGAAAAAGTTTGACCTATTAGAAAACCTCCAATATAATTTTTTCAGCTTTGAAATAAATTTTTCCGAATAGAAACCAATTTCAAAAATAAATCTTCAGTTGATAAAAATGTTCAAAAAAAATTTTGAAGTCATGAAAAAAATAGATGAAATTTAAAAACTGAAAACTCACTGATAAACGCCGGACAAATGATGGCATCAATCCTATTCACCCGCATATACTCCATCCATCTCTCCCTAAACACTTCCGTCTTTGCCTGATTCTCTCGAACCCCACGTGGACCCCAATTGAACGAAGTGGCCAGAACCGCGAACTTCTTCGAAACACATCCGATCAAGCATCCACTAGTGAGCCATTGAACAAGACGGCTTGGTTTCAGTCTGAGAAGCCCAATGAATAGTTCCATGTGTTTGGCACTTTTCTCTCCGGTGTACATGTCCCTGGCACATTCTCCATTGTCAGGCATCACGTTCTGAAAATTTGAAATTTGGAAAAAAAGTGAAAAAAAATAAAAAAAAATTTTTTCACACGTTTTGACCAACTACAAATATCATTTTAATGTCTTCATCTAACAGAAAAAATTTATTTGAAAGTCAAAAAAATTTTCTTGAAGGCTTAAAATCAGCTCAAACTTTATTGATCCCAGGGCCACAGAAACTCTGCACAACTTTTTTAAAACGATTTTTTTCGCCTATTCAAAAATTTTTTCACAAGTTTTGACCAACTACAAATTTTATCTACATACCTTTATCTACCGGAAAATATTTATTTAAAGCCAGAAAAATTAAGACTCTTACCCTAAAAAACATTTCCACCAGGCTCTCAATCCGTTCCTCTTCTGCAATCTCCCTGATACTAATCGGCTCCATAACATTGAATCTCTGGTCACTTCTCAAAGCTTCAATAGTCTCAATCACAGCTCTAACACTCGAAGGAACCGTTGGCATGTACTCATCACTTGTGAAATAGGTAATGTTCAGTTTGCCGCCCTTGTCCCGTAACTTCTTCCACTCAAGCCGATCGGTCTGTGGACATAAAGTACAGTAATCCTCACGTCCAACTATACAACTCAAAAGGAACTCTTGTTCTTCAACATTCCGGGTGAAGAATCCATGACTCAATCCCAATGGACCCTTCCCAGGAAGTCCTCCTTCTGTTTTAGTTGTGAAGAGCCGATGTTCAGATGGCTTTAGTGTCACCAACCCGCAAAACGCCGCAGGGATCCTTAAACTTCCTCCCAGATCATTGCCAACTCCAAACGATGCTCCACCGGCTGCCAGGAGAGCAGCTTCTCCGCCAGATGATCCACCGGGGGTCCTGTCGAGGTCCCAGGGGTTCCTGGTGAATCCATCGAGTGGGTTTGATGTCACATAGGAGAGAATTCCTTGCGGGACATTGGTCAGGCAGAATGGGATCGCTCCAAGGTCACAGAGGAACTGGACCATTGGGCAGGTGGATGCAGAGGTGTGATCGGATCTTTTAGCAAAACCAAGTGTCATTGGACAGCCGGAGACCTGAAATAAGGAAAAAGTTGATGTTGGGGTTACTGTAGTTTGAAATGGTGCATACACCATCACGACAGATTGCGGACTTTGCGAAAATTGGCGCAAACTACAGTAAGATCTGTACTTTCAGCGATTTCTCGTCTTACTGTAGTTTTCGCTGCGAGATATCGTGCGCGACAATTTGAAAATTGTGTCCGCAATCTGTCGTGACGGTGCATGCACCATTTCAAACTACAGTAACCCAAGCAAAAGTTTTGAATTTCCCTTACCGCCATATTGCTCTTCACTGAAAACGGCAGACCATACAACGGCAATTCCCTTGGATCCATTCCTTCCTTTGCATCCAAACCTCTTGCAGCTTCAAATGAACTTTCCACTATTTGAGTGATGCAATTGAGCTCTTTGTTGATATCCAATGCTCTCCAGATGAAGGCGTGAAGTACTGTGACTGCGGTGTAGGTTTTGTTGTGCAGTGCGTCTGAACACTTTTTTTCAATGATTTTTTTCACACCTTAAAAAAATATTTCAAGTTTTTTGTTCAACTAAAAATTCATTTTTGACACTTTTTTCTAGTTTATAAAATTTATTTCAACCCTGAAAAAATTGTCTTGAAGATATTCTACCCGGTGAAACTTTTTAGTTGATTTT
>LR539864.1:760540-791824 GCA_900536315.3 Caenorhabditis becei | reverse complement strand
ATATATATATTTACAATTGCTCATTCTCAAAAAGTGAAACTCGCTTGAAGAGCCGCTTGCTCTTCTCCTTTCCAGATTCCTCAGTTCCCGGAGCTGGATCAAAACTCCACTGAAGCTTCTTCACGCCTTTCGTCGACTGCTCCACGAGCTGCATGACCCGAAGACACATCTCCTCCTCATTGGGCAAAGTGACAACTTGGACAGCCGTGGGCAGTCCTTCAGTCCCCAGACATGTTTTTTGTTGCTTTTTCAGCAGGAAATCTCCATTGACCTCGAAGATTCCAGAATTCTGGAGGTCTTCAATGTCTTTCTCGCTGACATATCCAACTGGAACAACTCCAGCGGGCACATCGAGCATGTTGAAGAGTCCCGTGAGGAAGGCGCCAGTCGAGAGCTTCGTCGGGTATTTGAACTCTTGGGCGGGAGCTGGAAAAAGCGGGAAATTCAAATATCAAATAAACATGTCATTTTGTTTTCGTTTCAAGACCCATTTTCCCTCAAAAAGGAAAATTGACACTTTCCAAAAAAACTCACTAATAAACGACGGGCAAACAAGCGCATCAATGCCAAGACCATTCCAATATCTCAACCAACACTCCTTGAAATAGTCCGTGTTCTCCTGATTCTGCCGCATATCCGCAAGTCCCGCATTCCGAGCCTTTGCCAGAACCGACAATGGCTTCGAGGCGAGCGGAGTGAGCAGCGTAAGAGCACGAATAAGCCCTCCGATCAGCAGATTCTGCTTCGCAGCAATCATCCGAATGAACGCCTTCATGTGCTCGTCATAGGTTTCTCCTTTGTAAATGTTGTTAGCCATGTAGGCACCATTGTCAGGCATTACATTCTGCAAAAGGAAAAAATAAATATATACCGTAAAACCTCTATTAGAATGGCACCCAATAGTTTGACTTTGAGCTTTTCTATCTCAAAAACTACGAGAGTTATCAAAAAGTTGTCAACTGCAAAGTTGTAGTTCTAATCTTCGTCTACAACTTTGCAGTTGACAACTTTTTTATAACTCTCCTAGTTTTTGAGATAGTGAAGCTCAAAGATAAACTATTGGGTGCCCTTCTAATAGAGGTTTTACGGAAAATGGAAAGTGCGCTCCAATGCTCACCCTAAACAACATATCCGCAAACTGATTCGGTCCAAAGACTCGCCAATCGCCATTCTCCTTCAACTGCATCTCGATCTTATTCATTTCGAACAACACACATTCATGACCCTGATTCTTCAACTTCTCAATAGTTTCCTCAACGGCTCGCCGACTCGATGGAACCGATGCATGGAAGCCATCATCCACAAAATAGCCAATTCTGAGCTTCTGCTTTTCGGGAAGCTCCTGAAGACGTGCTGGACTAGACATCGGACACAACCGACGATACTCCGGACTGCCAATGATCAGATCAAGAAGGTAGTGCTGATCCGTGACCGTATGGGTGTAGAATCCAAAGCTCAATCCAAGTCGTCCACGTCCCGGGAGCCCTCCATGAGTTCCAGTGGTCACTAGTCGATCCTGAGTCGGCTTCAGAGTTACCAACCCGCAGAAAGCCGCCGGGATCCTCAAACTTCCAGCCAGATCGCTTCCAGTACCGAATGCAGCTCCACCGGCGGCCAGAAGAGCAGCTTCCCCGCCAGACGATCCACCGGGGGTCCTGTCAAGGTCCCAAGGGTTCCTGGTGGTTCCATAGATCGGATTGGACGTGATATAGGAAAGAAGACCCTGTGGGACATTGGTCAAGCAGAACGGGACCGCGCCAAGGTCGCAGAGGAACTGGACCATCGGACACGTGGCGGCCTTATTCTCCCCGAGAAGCTTGGCAAGGCCCACAGTGACCGGGTAGCCAGCGACATTGAAATTGCTCTTGACCGAAAACGGCAATCCGTGCAGTGGACCCTTCGTCTTGCCAGTCTTGTAGAACTCCTGGTCCAGCTTTATCGCCTTATCAAACGCGTCTGTTATCACTTGGGTGATACAATTGAGCTCCTTGTTAATCTTCATGGCTCTCCACACAAACGCACACATTACAGTGATCGCTCGGTATTCGTCGTTTTGGAGGGATTCTGAAAATGCGCTCTATTGGACTGGCATGATTTTTTAGCCAACTACCTCTCAACTTTTCAAAATCCAACTTGAGAATCTTGTGATACATCTCAACCGTCTCCACTTCGGTTCCTCGCGGACCTTTCGGATAGATCTTGTCCAACACTGCCGGATTCGCCGGATCCGATTTTTGCTTGAAACTCTCGAATCCATTGGCTCGTTGAGTTTTGAATTCGGCCAGCGCGTTCGCGTGCGGTCCTGAGTATACCTGGAATTAAATTTTTTTTGGAATGATTGCGATTGGGGCACACTTTCACACAACACAAATAACATTTCAGATTTTCAAATTTCAAAAAAAAAAATCAATTTCGAAATTTTTTTCGAAAATGACAAAATTTGAAATTTTCAAAATTAATTTCATTTTTTTTTTGAAATTTTTCATTTTTTTTGCTGGTTCCATGGATAAAATCTATCATTTTCAAAAATAAAATTAAAAAAATGTTTTCAAAAAAAAATTAATTTTGAAATTTTTTCTAAAAATTTTATAAAAATGAGAAAAACTGAATTTTCAAGAAATTTTTTTATTATCAATAATTTATCTCATTTTTTTGACATTTTCCTGGCCGATAATAAATTTTTCAAAAAACAAAAAAAATTATCAAAACAATTTTTTTTTTGAAAATTCGAATTTTTCAGTAAAAAAACATTTTTTTCTCGATCTTCTCGGATTCTTTTCCAATTTTTGCGATTTTTCTCACTAAAAATGTTTAAAAAACTGGAAATAAATTTTTTTCAAGAAATTGTCATTTTTAAAATTTTTCCAAGAATGGCAAAATTGGACATTTCCAGTAAAAACATTTTTTACCCTCAATTTCTGATTTTTTCAAATTTAAAAAATGTGTGATATTCTTGACTAAAAATATTTCTAGAAAACAAAAAAAAATTGTAAAAAAATTTTTTTTTTTCAATTTTCAAAAAAAAAAATTTTATTTTTAATTTTTTAAAAATCAATTTTTCTCTCTATTCAATACATTTCCACACACATCACAAACACAAAAAACAACATCATTTCCAAACCTTCTCCACAAGAACTTTCATAATGAACCAAACAACGACTGCAGGCCAGACAAGACCAAAAACGAGTTGAGAAGTCGTCCAAGATTGTGACGAATTGAAGATCTGGAGGACGGGAAAAAAGACATAATGGACAGAGAAAAACACAAAAAATGGACAGAAAACAATTGGAAAAAACCGTACCCGAGAACACAAATTGCCCATTTTTTGGTTAGTTTTGAAGGTGACGATGGAGGGGAATTGACTGAAATTGACTGAAATTAGAGGGAAAAAATTGGGAAAATTGAGAAAAAACAAGAAAAACCGGCTGATTTAAGATGCGTTATCTGTAAAACCTGGACTTCCCTTGGCACAAACGCCAAAAGTATTTCAGATCGGGACTATACTCGGTCCATACATGTATATGGTTGACCTTTTTTGAAAAACAGTACCAGTTTGGTCCTGTACCGTCCCCTCTGTCCAGGGGGTGTCAAAAACGATTTTTCAGGTGAAAAAATCTAAAAAATTTGAAGTTTGAGCTAACTTCAGGAAAGTTTTAGTGGGTGTTTGGGGTACCCAGGGAAGTGTACAAAAAATTTGGCGTTCCTCAAAATCCTCTAGAAATGTGTTTTTTGACATTTTTTGACATTAACATTTTGGTTTTTCTTTATTTTGACCCCAAATTACCCCCTATCGAGGTTAATTTTATATTTTTGCCGGAAAGCCCTCCATTCAACGGTCATTTTCGTTTTTTTACTTCCTTAAAAATCGATGACCATCATGGAGAAAAATTTAACTGAAGTTGGGGCATTTCCTGTGAAAAGTGTCACCTAAAAAAATAAAATTTTTTATATGATTTTTCTGAGTACCGGAAATATAAGGAATCGATAGAGAATTCAATGCTGATCATTTTTGCAGTTGTTCACTTTTCATGATAATCATTCCCTGGCGAGATACAGCCGTTTTCCCGAAGAGCACCTCGGGGCGCGGCGAGACGGCCGGTCGAGGGGTGGGCGACACACCGCCGCGCGCGCCGAAATCTGCTGTTCACTGTATCGACCATAACTCGGGAAGGAGACACGGGACAAAAAAGTGATCAACTACAAAGTTGTAGAGGAGACAATTTCCTATCGATTTCACATTTTATTGATGCAAAAAACTCAAAAATTGAACAAGAAAACTCAGTTTGAATGTCTACATTGTTAAATGGATTGCACAGCTTTAGTGTTTAACGTAAAATAATAACTAAAACATGAAATCGATAGGAAATTGTCTCCTCTACAACTTTGTAGTTGATCACTTTTTTGTCCCGTGTCTCCTTCCCGAGTTATGGTCGATACAGTGAACAGCAGATTTCGGCGCGCGCGGCGGTGTGTCGCCCACCCCTCGACCGGCCGTCTCGCCGCGCCTCGAGGTGCTCTTCGGGAAAACGGCTGTATCTCGCCAGGGAATGATTATCATGAAAAGTGAACAACTGCAAAAATGATCAGCATTGAATTCTCTATCGATTCCTTATATTTTCGGTACTCAGAAAAATCAGATAAAAAATTTTATTTTTTTAGGTGACACTTTTCACAGGAAATGCCCCAACTTCAGTTAAATTTTTCTCCATGATGGTCATCGATTTTTAAGGAAGTAAAAAAACGAAAATGACCGTTGAATGGAGGGCTTTCCGGCAAAAATATAAAATTAACCTCGATAGGGGGTAATTTGGGGTCAAAATAAAGAAAAACCAAAATGTTAATGTCAAAAAATGTCAAAAAACACATTTCTAGAGGATTTTGAGGAACGCCAAATTTTTTGTACACTTCCCTGGGTACCCCAAACACCCACTAAAATTTTCCTGAAGTTAGCTCAAACTTCAAATTTTTTAGATTTTTTCACCTGAAAAATCGTTTTTGACACCCCCTGGACAGAGGGGACGGTACAGGACCAAACTGGTACTGTTTTTCAAAAAAGGTCAACCATATACATGTATGGACCGAGTATAGTCCCGATCTGAAATACTTTTGGCGCTAGTGCCAAAGCCCTTCATAAAAAGTCCAGGTTTTACAGATAACGCATCTTAAAAATGTTGTTTTTGGCTGGCAATGGGCGTAAAGAACGTTCAAAAAACACTAGAAAATTGAAAATTGGCGGAAAAAAATTTTAAAAAAATAAATTTTTTTTTTGAAAAGTAGGTCAAATTTTTTTGGTGGGTCTGAAAATTTTTTTTCAGTTACAAAAAAATCCAGATTAAAAAAAAAATCAATTTTTAAATAAAAATAATCAAAACCGGCACTTTTCAACCCAAAAAAAAAAAACAAAAAAAATTAAAAATCGAAAAAAAAAGAAATTCGAATTATTATTTACATAGTTCTTATCACTGATAAGTAGATTCAAAAATAAATAAAAAACTGATAATGACAAAGTAATTGTTATCACACGATTCAGGAAGAGCACTGGGCGAGTAGGGGGGCGCGGGGGAAGAGGCACTTTGGATCAATCGATAATTTGGTAGTGATAAAAGATAAGTGATAAGGGATAATTGATAAGAAAGCTGGCGAGGAAAGACCACGTATTTAACATAAAAATAGGTTAAAATTTGGGAATCTTTAGAAAATTCGAGAAGTGGTCCTAGGTCTCAATCGAGCGCACTTCGGACAATGCGTATCCCGGGGAACATCTCGTCTCGGGCACTTTGGCGCATGGGACAACGATCCACAGCCATCGCATCGGGACACGGCACGTTCCTCGAATGGGAACAGACGATCGGTCATGTCATTGCATCGGACACACACGGGAGCTTGCAGCCGGCAGCGTTTGCAGAAGAGGATGTGCTCACGGGCTCGTTTGGCAAGAGGCTCCAATAGGGAGATGAGGTCCTGAAGAGAGGGAAGGTATTGGAAGTGCGCTCTATTGCTAACAAGGGAGGAGGTTGTGAGGTTGTAAATAAACTTGGAAAATTCTGAAAAAAATCCCAAAAATCCAACAAGAAAAAAGTATTGCCGTCACCTGATGGGTCTCGCCACGAAAATGGTTTCTGGCTGAAATAAGGCTTCTGGGACAGATTTTGACACTTTTTTCTGATGAAAATGGGTGAAATTAGGTGAATTCCTTCATTTTCAACTAAATTCCAGCAGTTTCCACCGATTTTTGGTGAAAATGAGGTGTTTTTGAGAAAAAGTGTCCAAAAACCCAAATTTTCATGGTTTTGCTCTGAAAATCGGTGGAAACTGCTGGAATTCGGTTGGAAATGATGGAATATACCTAATTTAACCCGTTTTTATCAGGAAAACTGACAAAGTCCTGCCCAGAAGCCATATTTCAACCAAAAAAACCATTTTCGTGGCGAGACCCATTGGTTGACTCGTTGCGGGACGGTAATAACAATAATTTGGAAAATTCTGATTCTAAAAAGTTCAAAAAAATCTAAAAAAATTTTTTGTCTTCGGGATTCCAGTTTTGACCAATTTCTGAAGCTTTTCCCATCTGGTTCAGCGCTAATTTTCTATTTAATTTTTTTCAAAGTTAAAAAAAATGTTTAAGATCAAAATAAAATTTTCAAAATTCAATTTTTTTTTTCAAACTCAGGTCAAATGAAAACAACTAAAATTAAAAAAAAAATGGTCCTAATAAAACGGAAAAAATTTCTAGCCTGTTTTAACTTGTTTTAGGGGTCCATCTTTGACAGAAAAAAATATATAATTTACGAAAATTTTTAATTTTTTTTCAAGTTTTTTTTCAGAAATTCTCCAATTTCACAACCTCACAACCTTTCCCTTCTAATCCCCACCTTATTCTGAACTCTCTGCAAATCATTCAACGAGAACAAATCGTCAGTCTCGAGAAGATAACGATCAAGACTTGCGAACATCGTACTAAGATTGCCAAACTCACAGACTTCAGTAGAAGCGTCAACGCAGACCTGGAATGAAATAAAGCTGCTGATAACCCAACCTTATCACTAAAACCTTAATAAACGCCTCCATATGCTTTAACTTCTGTCTCAACTCCACAACAGCCCTCAGCGTCTTGTTCTTCTTCATCAGATCCACAGCCAACTGGCGGATTCTGAAGACAGGCGTCTCGCGAACAGCTCTGAGGAATCGGATAGCTCTATCGGACACCGGATACTCGGTAAAGACCCATTGGTTCAGGACCCGAGCGGGAATGACGAATTTGCTGCCACCGTGGCACAAATGGCAGAAAAACAGGCCGTAGTAGTCACAGAATCTCGCCGAGATGGTGTTATCAGTGGAGGTGTGCGGGTGGAGGGTCTGACGACACGCGGCACATTTCCAGTGCTGCTGGTCCATTCCTTGACGGATGGGCGGCGCTTTTTGGATGACAAGGTTCCAGTCTTCGGGCAGGGTCGGCACGTCTTGGGCGTATTTGTCGTATTTTCGGGAGGCTGGGGCGACCTGGAAATTGAAGCTATAATGCAAGTGCGGTCCATCGCTAATTAATCAATTTTTCTTTTGGCGGAAATTCAAATTGTTGGTTTTTGTGAAAAAATTTGAAAATTTCCTGATTTTGTTGCTTTTCCCGTTGAATTTTCATATTTTTTCGCAGAACTACGGTGCGCACTCTGCAAACACCGCGACGTCAGAATGCACACTTTTCAAAGCATTGCCGAAATTTAATTTTTAGGCTTTTGGGCCAGATTTAGGCACTTTTTATGATGAAAATGGGTAGAATAACTTGAATTCAGTAAATTTTGATCAATTTTCAGCATTTTCCGCCAATTTTTAGTGCAAATTTAGGTATTTTGGCACTTTTACCCAAAAACACCTAATTTTCTCAAAAAATCTATGGAAACTGCTGGAATTTGGTTGAAAATGATCAAATCTACCCGTTTTCATCAGAAAAAGTGTGAAAACCTTGTCCAAAAGCTTTCTTTTCAGCCAGAAGCCATTTTCGTGGCGGGATCCATCTTCAAGACTCAAATATTTTTGAAAATTTCCTGATTTGTGTACTTCCTAGACATTTTCATATTTTTTGCCGAATACGGTGCACACTCCGCAAACACCGCGACGCCAGAATGCACACTTTTCGTGGGGAAGTGCGCTCTAATGCCAATACCTCCTGAATCCACGTGTCCACTTCGGAGAACCCTCTCATCCACTCGACCATCCTCGAATCCACCGGCTCATCCTTCTCCACTGCCGCCTTCAGAATCGCTGAACATATCGCCGATGGCGTCTCGTTGACCCTTCGCAATATCTCGATTCCCTGTATCCCGGTCCTTCCGGGTACTTGGACCCTGTGAATCCCGGGTGCCACGTGGCCGACAGTGTCGTTGAGGTCTCCAGAAGTCTCGGTTCCGGTGCGAACGATGGTTTGGAACGAACTGGACGTCGTTGAGGAGAACGATGAAGCCGGTGGACGCTGGAATGGGATGCCGTTGGCTTCATCTGATGGCGTGACGCCTTCAGAATCCTCGGGACCCATCGCAAACTCATCATCGAGCTCTTGAGCCAAAGCGCACATCGCCGGATCCCGTGCCATGTGATTCAGCCATCGGGACCTCTCACACAGGCCCATCGAGATCTGAAGTGTTCGACACAACGTCTCCAGATGATTGTCGTCGACGTCGTCGTTGAATCGGCAGACGCGTCCGCGATTCTGAATCGGAAGGACGAGACGCGAGGCGTCGACTTCGGACTCGTTGAACCAGAAGATCGAGTTACGGACGATGGTGGACTCGCGGAAGTTGGTGGAGAAGGAGGGGAAGTTCGGAGGGCCAGTGGGAGCTGTGGGATCGTCCGTGGGCAGCAGGGGGGTGTCGGAGGTGCCTGGAAGAGGAAAAATTGATTGAATTTTAGGAAAAATGAAAATAAATCACTATTTTCTGACGAAAAATCGATGAAAATCAGTAAAAACTTGAAAAATTTAAGTCATTTTCACGTTCACGTGAAAAATCTAGGTCATTTTCATTTTCACGTGAAAAATCTAGGTCATTTTCATTTTCACGTGAAAAATCTAGGTCATTTTCATTTTCACGTGTAGTATTTCGCAATTTTCCCCAATTTTCATATTTTTTCACTCAAAGTGACACATTTACCCACCAGGAACATCAGTATCAAACGAGATCAAATCGCCTTCCCCCAGTTCCAACGTGGCATTCGACTCCCTCGCCGTCACGTAGCCCTCGTTGTCGTCGCCAGAAGAACAGGACGAGGTGAACGAGATCTGATCGACTTCGATGATGGGTTGCTCGTCGGAGTCGCCGACTTGTTGATAGCCGCGCGCGAACCATTTCATCGGGTCGAACATATACAGATAAGCTGGAAAATGGGGGAAATGAGGGGATTTACAGGTTCTTTTTGAAATATTTCAAAGCTTTTCTCACTTTTAGACCAAAAATTTGAAAAAAAAATAAAGGGGGGGGGGGGCCTAGAGATTTCAAAGAAATAGTGATTCATTCAAGGGAAAACAAAGAAAAAGTTAGAGAAACAGTGGTTCTAAACACCTATATAAAAAGCAAAAAAAAGAAAATCGATGAGTCATCATCTACTCGAACACGTCCTCCTTGTCGGCAATGTACTGGAAGATGTCACGTGGGGTCTTGAAGCGATCGGCGTCTCCGTCGGGGATCTCGAAGCCGAACTCTTCCTCGATGGCCATCACGACCTCGACGTGATCGAGCGAGTCGAGTCCGAGGTCCTTGGTGAAGTCCGAGTCCATCGTCAGCTTCTTGGCGTCGATTTTGTCGTAGAGCGAGAGCACCAGGGTGATTCGCTCCTCGAGAGTCTTCTTTGTCAGTGGGGCCTGTAGAAAACCGTGTTTTCGGCATGAAAATCAATTTTTATCAATTTTATCGATTGAAATCTATCATTTTTATCAAAAAATCCAACTTTTCCTCACCTTAGCCGAGTATTGTCTGATTTGGAACGTCTGTTTTTGCGAGACGAGCATCGGAGTGAAAATTCGCTGCTGGACGGCGAACGATCGGCTTGTGGCGGTGCGGAGGGCGGCAGTGACGGCGACACGCAGCATTTCTGGCTGAAAAACAAACGGAAATCAGTTAAAATCAATTGGAAACGCTGAAAAACAAGCGAGAAAGAGGGAAAAATCGGGCAGTTTGGTCACAATCAGCAATTGTCGTAGGCTTTAATGCCGTGGGTGCGAACACCGTCACGGCAAAGTGCACACTTTAGTTTCCTATTTTTTCGAAGTGAATTTTTCAAATTCAAAGTTTTCAAACCTCCGGGAAAATTTTTTCTGGCGCTCTGCTTATATATTTTTTCCATAAAAATGTTCAAAAATATCTGTTTTATCAGTAGATCAAATATTATCACTTATTTATCATTCTCCTCTCTCCAAACTTCATTCTCCCGGCTTCCTATGAATTTTCGCTGAAAAATGAAATTTCTTCCAGAAATCAAACAAAAATGAAGCCAGTACTCACTTCCGAGCAGCAAATGAACGTTTTCCGGCTGCGCGACAAGATGGGCGTGCTCAACGGCGATTTTATCAAAGTCATAAACGGATATTTCTCAGAGAAGGCTCATTATGATTTTGTGAGTCATAAAAAACTTTATTTTTGTTCGATTATTGATTTTTCCCAACTTCCAGACAGGAACAATGCAGTCCTACATTGAACACGTCAAAAAACTGCGTGCCATGTACAAAATGGACACGGATTCCGGCTCCGAAGAGCCGATCGCCATCAAAAAGGCCGATAACCCGCCCGTCGTCATCGCTGGCGGCCGTAAAATAGCCAAAGCTCTCCGCAGAAACGGCTCCTCTGCTTCCACCGCTCCAAAAGCCGCAGAAACCCCAAAAGCCACCCCGGCTCCGTCGATTTTCGCCGCTTCCAGCCCGGCGAACACTGCCGCCGTGCCGAAATTCGGAGATATCTCAATGATCGGAAAGGAGACGCCAGCGCCGATAATCAAGAAGCCGAGTGTCGTCGAGAAGGCTCCAGAAGCCGCCGAACCGGTCGTTCAGGCTCCAGCGGCGGCCCGGAAGAGAGCTATTCGTGGCGGAGGACCACTTGGAGGATCGGAATCCGTCATTTTCAAGGGAGGACAGGGAGAGGAGACCAAGTGTAAGCTTTCTTTTCGTGGCGAGACCCAAAACGTTAAATTTTCAGCTTCCACCTCCACTACCGTCATTCCACCGACCACCATCAAGTTCCCAGAGCCCAGCAAGGACTTTTGGACGAAAAAGAGCGATTCCCAGGCTGACAGCTCCAATGCTGGCTCTCTATTCGCATTCCTCAATAAGGAGTAAGTGCGCTCTAATGAAATCTTTTCAAAAGAATAAATTTTCAGTGGAAACACCAGCAACTCCAACTCATCGCCAAAGAAGTTCAGCGGTTTCTCGTTCGGAAAGAAGGATGATGATAAGAAGGAGGAACCAGCTGATAAGACTGATAAGGCTCCAACGGGCTCATTGTTCGGAAACTTTGGAAAGACTTCTGAATCGCCGGTGAAGACGTTGTCTCCAGAATCGTCGGCTCCGAAGCCGGCGTTCGCCTTCAAGAGCTCTCTCTTCGGAGGCTCCAGCACGTCTTCTGATGCCAAACTTAGCTTCGGAGGCTCCAGCACGTCTTCTGATGCCAAACTTAGCTTCGGCGGATCTTCTGATGCTTCCACGGCTCCTAAGCTCTCCTTCGGGAGCACCCTGACGTCTTCTGGAAGTACACCCGCTCCAGCTGCAAGTCTGTTCAGTGGATTCGCTGGATTGGCTCAGAAGGCGATGGCCAATCAGAATCAGGAGGAGAAGGACGGCGATGATGGGGAAGACGCGGAATACGTGCCGCCAAAGGTCGAGACGGTCGAGAATGAGGAGCCGGATGCGGTGTTGAGCAGCAAGTTAGTGATTAGAGCTGATAAGGGGATGATTTTTGTCAAAAACGCATCATTTACAGGCGATTTTGACAATTCTAACATTTTTTCAGTGCTTTTCTGAAAATTTAGCCTGAAAATCTAGAAAAACAAAAATTGAATTTGAAAAATCTGAATTTATTTGAATTTCCAAAAATTACAGGCGATTTTGACAGTTTTTAGCCTAATCGTCCTCCGTTTTCTATTTTAAAAAAACTTCAAAAATTTTCTGTGATTTTTGGTATTTTTTTCAAAAAATCTAGAAAAAAATTCTTTTTGAATTTTTTTCTGAATTTCTAAAAATTGTAATTTCTCTGAATTTTTCAATTTTTTCTTTTTTTTTGTGGCAAAAACCCCATCATTTACAGGTGATTTTGACAATTTTAGCCAAAACGAGCATCGTTTCAAATTTTTACCAATTTTTCAATTTTTTCAGTGATTTTTTTTAAAATTTTCCCTAAACCTAGAAAAACAAACATTGATTTTGAGAAATCTGAATTTATAAAAAAATTTCACAAATAACAGGTGATTTTAACAGTTTTGAGACAAAACGAGCACCATTTCAAATTTTTACGAATTTTGAAATTTTTTTTGAGGTTCCGAATCACAATTTCTCCATTTTTCACTTCTGTGCTAATTTTTTTGTGAAAAATCTTTCCAAATCCACTATTTCCCCCATTTTCCAGAGTATCCGTCTTCAAATTCACCGGAAAAGAGTACACAAAACTTGGTGTCGGCATGCTCCACGTGAAGGACACCTCCGGCAAGCACTCTCTTCTCATCCGCGCCGCCACCACCACCGGAACCGTCTGGCTCAACGCGTTGTGCAACAAGGCGATGAAGGCGACGAAGGTGGACGAGAAGGGCGAGCGGATCCGATTGACGTGTCCAGCGTCGGCATCCGAGATGGCCACCATGATGATCCGATTCGCGACTGCCGATGGCGCCAAGAAGTTCACTGATAAGATCGATGAACTCACCAAGTAATCCTGATCTCTTGAGCATATTCTTATCATTCCCCTTATCATTATTTTTGAATCAATTATTTCTATATGTTATTATTCCTTCCCCCAATGACAGTGAAACCTTGTGACTTATAAATTCCGATTAATCTAGATTCTAGAATTTTCTCAAAATTTTTGAATTTTAATTTAAATTCAATTTTTTTTTCGAAAAGCAAAAATCAACAAATTGATAACAAAAAAAAACAAATCAAAAATTGATAACCCCCAATTATTCTCATTCCTCCTTCTTCTCCACCACCTCTGGCATCTTGGGCAACTCGATCCGGGTCTTCAGCGTAATGGCCGGGAAGCTGCCCGATCCTCCAGCAGCGTCGGCTTCCTTCTGCGTGTACGGCACCTCTTTCAACGTCTTCACGCGATTCTTGTGCTGTTTCGTCTTGCGGTGCAGTTGACGGGTCTTCTCGTCGATGAAGTGACGTTCGCACTCGATGCAGTAGAATTGACCGTTTCCGGGAAGGTCGTAGTCGACCTGGAAGTGGCGGAATTGGTGGAAAAATGGTTTTTAGCTGAAATATGTTCAAATTCCAACAATTTTCATGTATAATTGGTGAAAAATGAGGTTTTCTGAGGAGATACCGTCAAAAAAGCGGAAAATACATAATTTTCGTCTAAAAATTATGGAAATTGCTGGAATTTGATGGGACTTCATCGGAATCATGTCGTTTTACTGGTTTTCATCAGAAATAGTGCAAAAAGTCAATTCAAACGCTCGTTTTCAGCCAAAAACCATTTTCGTGGCGAAATTCCAGCATTTTTCATCGAAAATTCGAGAACATTAAGTGTTTTTAGAAAAAAACGTCAAAAAACCCGAAAATTCGTACTTTTTACCTAAAAATGATAGAAACTTCTGGAATTTGATGGGAATTTGTTGGAATCATGTCATTTTTCCCGTTTTTGTGACAAAAAGCGCTAAAAACTTAGCCAGAAGCCATTTTTCAGCCAAACAACCAGTATTTCGCCGCAGAACTGCAGATTTTTCGGAAAATAATCTAATTTCAATGGAAAAATCCAATTTTCACATCTAAATTACCAAATTCTTTTGAAAATGATAATTCATCTTAAATTTTGAGAAAAAAGTGCTGAATAGCGGATTTTTTCAAAAAATTCTGACATTTTCCCTGAAAATGTGTCATTTTCCGTGGGATTTTTTGAAAATCCGGCAAAAAGCCCCAATTACCTCCTGATTGAGCAACTTGATGGCCTTTTCGGGCTTCATGTCCTCATGAATCTGATCCAGATCCTTTCCCGGTCGTTTTCTCGTCTTGTTCGAGATTGTGTGCTTTCTCTGGCCTCCACTTGGCATTTTTGAGGGAGCTGGAAAGGTTTAGAAATGAGGGAAATGGGTTTTGGCACGAAAAGATAAAAATTAGAAGAAATACAACTTCCAATTCACAAAAAAAAACTACATTTGATTTGTAGTTTCGAAAATTTTTTATTTTTTTGGGCATAAGAGGAAAGGATCGAATTGGAGACAAAATTAAAAAGGTACACGGTGGACATCCAGGCCGAATCGGGGCCAAAATTGGCGGCGGCAATGGGTCCGTCAGCTAAGCAGCTTCTAAAAGGGGGGAATTTTGAATTACGGGCGAAATGGGGGCGAAAACGTGGGTGAGAGGTGGGAAATTGCAAAGGAGACAGGATGGGAATAGGAATTTACAAACAATTAGGCGAGGGGGAGGATATCGAACGAATTGTTTTTTTTTTTTTTTGGAAAAATGGGTGGAGAGAGCTTGTGAAAAGTGGAGAGGACAAAGAAAAAAGTGGAGAAGACACAAAAAATGCGACCAAAATTCGACAATGAAATAGACACATGATAAGAGGGGCAGAGAGCGAGAGAGATCAGCAGAAGTGTAGTGACCCGAGGTGATTAGGCCTGTTGGACGACTGCTGGCGGCTGGGCTGCTTGATCTTCGACGAGACGAGATGTCGAGGTGGAGGCGTGGAACAGGGAGAGCGACTGGCCCAGGCCGAACATGTGGCCGCAGATCAGAGGGGCGATCTGAAGGAAATGAGTTTAATTTTCAAGATTTCGCCATTTTTTAGCTCTACCTGATGCCAATTGTCTCCAAAGAACTGCTTCTTGATCTTGAAGAACGTGGCGGCGGTGAGGAGAGCGTCGGATCCGGCCTGATGGCGTATTCCTTGCCTCTTGACGTCGAGCTGATCGGCGACCTCCTGGAGTCCTCCCTTCAGCTTGGCAGACGCGCAGTTCGGTGTTCGCAGCAGGATTTTTATGTCGAAACTGCTCGGGAACAGCATTTTGTGATAGTTGAAGAACGAGGCCTCCTCCTTTGGCAAATCTCCCAAGGTGATGCTCTTCAACAAGTAGCCAAAGTCGTAGCCGGAGGAGAACGTGAGCCACGTGATCCGTGGATCCGTTATCAGTCCGGACGTTGTCAGCAACTCGCCGAATACTGCCGTTGGTATTCCGTTTTGCTGGAAAATTTCATTTTTAGCCGATTGGTCTTCAAATTAACGGGAAAACCTGCAAAGCATTGAAATCGATTCCAGCTTGTCGCAGCATTTCGACACTTTCGTGCGAGAACATGTCTTCGGCGAAGGAGAAATTGAAGTTGAACTGCCAGACGTCGGCAGTCGGCGGCAGCTCGCCCTTGTCGTTTACCATTGCGAAACCAACCTGAAAAATTGCATTTTTCAATAGGAAACATCGGGAAAACTTGAGAAAATGAGCACAAACCTGTATTAACTTCAACATGTTCACGTTGCAGTACACCTGCTGATAATTAAAGTCCTCTTTGCTCCGAAACGTGCCGAGCGGCGTGGCGACGACTCCGGGGAACTCGGTGTCCATGGCGATGTACGGGTAGTCTTCCACGAAGCCGCGGATCCTGCTGAACTCCTCCTCTACATTCGACATGTACACATTGTGAATGGTCACTTCTGCTGCTGGACCACTACTGCTCGACGCCATTCTGATGATTTCTGCAAGAAAAAATGGGGAATTTTGGGGGGTTTTTGGAGGAGAAACGAGCAAAATAGCGATATTTTATCAATTTCCACCCGCAAGATGGCAAAAATGTTAGAGATAGAACAGATAAGCTTAAAATCAAAGAAAATTCAAGCTATCCTACTTTATTGGCTGTTTTTTCATCAGCTATTATCGAAAATCAATAATTTATGCTCATTTTCAACGGGACCTCGATCTCAGGCGATGTTCACTGTTCTCAACGTGCCAAATGACAATAAAGTGTGTAAAAATCAATAATCTTCAATTTTTCACACTTCTAAACCGGAAAAATCGCGAAAAAGGTGCGAAATCAGCTGTAAAGCTGCGACAATCGATTTTCCGCGCCGATAGGAAAAATTAGTTTAAAGGCGCATGGGGTTTCCCGAGGGGCGGGTCTCGACACGATCGGCAAACTGCAAGGCTGGCAACGGGCCAAGTCGGGACACTGTTGCTGGATGCTTTTGCGTGTGCGAATTTTTGGCGATTTCTTTTGAATTTTATTAATTTCATGGAAAATTGATTGTTTATCAGTGATAAGCTTGATTAATCAGTGATAATTGCTATATTTTATCTAATTTTTTAATTTTTTCCAGGTAAAAATGCTGAAGATTGCCGTCGCTCTGTGCCTTGTGGCTTCTGCTCTTTGTAAGTCTATTTTCAGTATAAAAACCCATTAATATGCTAAATTTAGGCGCCAAGTGCGAGTCGCCAAAGTACTCTGCCTCGTCGTTCTCCACCACCGACGGCTTCTTCCACTACAAGACCACCTTCATCACCGAGTTCACCCTTCAGTGCGCCAACAGCCCGAAGAACATCCAGTACACCGCCGAGGTCAACGGACGTCTGATCCCAGTCTCGATCTCTGACGAGACCGCCAAGTACCAGGTCTCGTGGACTTTGGAGCACGCCGCCGCCACCGCTCAATCTTTCAACATCAACGTTTTCGACGAGGAGGGTCTCGCTCAGTACCACAAGAACCAGGCCACCAAGCCACTCTTCACCCTTCAACAGACCCATGCTGTGAGTTTTTCCTTTTTCAAAAACCCCAAGTTACCCTCAATTTTTGCAGGGACTCACCAGAAAGTCGCCAATCTCCTCCGAGACCGTCGCCGTCATTCTCGCCGTCATCGGCCTCTACTACGCCATCCGCCAGAAGACCGAGCTCGTCCATTAAACCAAATCCTCGAACATTTCCTTTTCTTCCGGGTTCCCCTACCTTCTTGATTTTATATACATATATTTATTAATTTATTTCTATGGATTGCTGTCCCAGAAAAAATGTATCCTATAATGTATTTTTAGTAGCAATAAATGTATGACTTTTAGGCCTATCGATAGGTAATTATCCCATTTTTATTTAATTTATGATTTTATGTTGTGATTAGTGGTAAAATTAGTTGTTAATTTGAGCTTCCCCCGAAATGCTACTCGCACGCAGTTGCTGCGGGCTTCGAGCCGGAATCCTAAATTCCGAGCGAATCCTTTGCTTCGCCGCCCCACAACTCCAGATTCCCACCACTTCCCGCCTAATCCACACCACTCCCCGATTCCTATCAAAAGACACTGATAAAAAGGAGCCGCAAAAGTGGAAATGGTTCCGAATGACAATGTCAGACGAGCAAAAAGCCGCGAAAACCGCAAAAATCGAGCAAATGAAGGCCGAGGAGGCGCCGAAAAGCCTGTTCGCCAAGGTGAAGTACTACTTCAAGCGCTACTGGTACATTGCTGTTCCGGCCCATGCGGCCTCGTGTACCGCATGGTTTATCGCTCTTTATCTGGTGGTCAAGAGTGGAGTTGATGTGATTGGAATGCTCGAATGGATGCATATGCCTGATGCAATTGTGGAAAAAGTCAAGAATACGCCGAAAGAGGCTGGAGTTATAGTGGTGGCACTGATTTTGTATAAGGTTGGTGAATTTAGTAGAAAAAGGAGGGGAAAAGTGGAAAAATGCCAGAAAATCCATGAAATTCGAGAAAAAATCTGATTTTCCCAACTTTTCCTGGTTATCAAATTCTTTTTTTTTCCTGGTGGATTATCAAAGTGATAAATTTTTTATTTGGAACTGATGATAATTCAAAATTTACTTAGTTTGTTATTTTTTAAAACTTGAAGAAACCAGAGAAGACAGAAATTTGAGATTTATAAAATTTCTGAAAATCTGAAAAAAAAAATGAATTTTGAAATTTTATTTTAAAAAAAACTGCGAAAATTACAAAAAATCCATGATATTTGAAGATTTCCCTGGTTTTTTCAGATTTTCCTGATTATCAATGATACATTTTATTTGAAATCAATAAAGATTTTTTGTTGAAAAAATAATTTTAAAAATTCAAACAAATATGGAAAAAATCAATAAAAAATTTGATTTTCAAAAAAAAAATTTTTTTTTTGAAAATTAAAAAAAATTGTGAATTTTTTTTCAATCGTTAAAAATTCCGAATCAAAATGTTTCATTATTCTAATAATTTTAAAAATTAAAAAAAATTTTTGAACGAAAAAGTAGAAAAATCCAAGGAAAATTGAAAAAAAATTCCAGGAAATTTCAGAAATTCTGATTTTTCTAGCTTTCCCCGGTTATCAGTGATGACAATTATTCAAAATCAATAAAAACAATTTCAAAATATGATTTCGTAAAAATTCAAAAAAAAAACATTAAAAAATAAATAATTGATTTTCAGAAAAAAAAATAATAATTTTTTTTTTGAAAATTTGAAAAATTTTTTTTGAATTTATCAATCGATTGAAAATTCTGAATTCTCTATAATTTTCCATCTTTTTCAAAAATTCAAAAAATTCAAGATCGCGATGCCATTCCGCTACGCCACAACCCTTCTTCTCATCCAAGGAACCTTCTGGACGCTTCGAAAAATGGGAAAATTGCAAACGGCCAGAGAAGTTGAATTTAAGGTTGGCGGGAAGTTTAATATTTTGAATTTAAGTTAATTTTTTCCAGGTTCGAACAGAATACGAAAGGAACAAGTCACTGTACGGGAGAAGATGGTATCGGTGAGTTTTGAAAAAAATTTAAAAATCTGAAATTTCTATAATTTTCGTGCCAAGACCCAAAAAAATTAAATTTTCGAATGATTCACTGGTTTTCGTGTCAGGACCCAAAAAAAATAAAATGTTAAAAAATTCTTGGATTTTCGTGTAAGGACCCGAAAAAAATTGAATTTTCAAAAAATTCACTGGTTTCCGTGTCAGGAACCAAAAAATGAAATTTTCAAAAATTCTGTAATTTTCGTGCCAAGACCCAAAAAAATTAAATTTTCGAATGATTCACTGGTTTTCGTGTCAGGACCCGAAAAAAATTGAATTTTCAAAAAATTCAAGGACCACAATTAAATTAAAATTTCAAATCATTTTTTTTCGTTTCGAGACTCAAAAATTCAATTTTTCGAAATTCTGTGATTTTCGTGTCAGGACCCAAACAAACGAAATTCTGTAATTTTCGTGCCAAGACCAAAAAAAAATTTTTTCAAAAAATCCCAAATTCCCTTCCAAATTCCAGATACCGCCACCTCGGGGTCCGCAGTGTTTCACGTAAAAATAGCGTTCACGCAACAACAGCTCAAATGGGACAAGTGGACCGGTTGCATCGGGAACACGACAAGTTGAACACCAAAAAAGATAAGAAGGACTGATTCTTATCAGTGATAACAAAAAAAATCGATTTTCTTCGTTGTAGAAGATGTATTTTTGCTCGTTTTTACTAGGTCCAACTGTTGATTTGCCATGAATAAAAAAAAAATTTTTTTTTGAAAATTTTGAAAATTCAAATTGGACATCACACCATTCTAATTTCTATTTTTTACTGATAACATTGATAAAATTGATAACAACTCATCAAATTATCGATTTTCCTTATCAGAGCTTATCAGGTGATCACTCTATGCTGACCACTGTGATTCGACGGACAATGGCGACTGGACGGCATTTTGTGAGTTTCTGATCCTTTTTTTGGAAAATGATTAACTGATAAGGTGATAAGGTGATAACGAATTGATTTAGATCGCAGTATGCCAGCTAACCAGTGGAAACAACCTGGAAGCCAACTTTGAGACCGCTAAAAATATGATTGAAAGAGCCGGAGAGCGAAAGTGTGAGGTAAGTGCGCTCCATTGATAAAGCTTATCACTGATAAGGCTTATTAGTGATTGGATTATCAATCAATAATCAATTATCGATTGATTTTCCAGATGGTCTTCTTCCCGGAATGTTTCGATTTCATTGGGGTTAACAAGGAGGAACAGGTCGATTTGGCGATGGCGGCTGATGGGGAGTATATGCAGAGATATCGGTAAGGGACCCGAAAAATTAAAAATATAAAATTATTCTACATTTTTCGTGCCAAGACCCAAAAAGCTCAATTTAGAAAATTAGAAAAAAATATTCGTTCCGGGACCCAAAAAAAAATTTTTCTGGTTTTCGTGTCAGGACCCAAAAAGTTCACCTTTCACAAAATTATATGACTTTCGTGCCGGGACCTAAGAAAAATTCAAATTTTGAATTTTATATTCATTTCGTGCCGAGACCCAAAAAATTCAATTTTTGAAATTTTTCATTTTTTTTCGTGCTGGGACCCGAAAACCTCAATTTTCAAAAATAATGTGATTTTCGTGCCAGGACCCAAATATCTCAATTTTCGAAAATTCTCTGATTTTCGTGCCGAGACCCAAAAAATTCAATTTCTGAAATTTTTCATTTTTTTCGTGCTGGGACCCGAAAACCTCAATTTTCACAAAATTCTCTAATTTTCGTGTCGGGACCCAAATATCTCAATTTTCGAAAATTCTCTGATTTTCGTGCCAAGACCCAAAATAATTCAACCCCTTCAATTTTCCAGTGACCTCGCCAAAAAGCACAATGTCTGGTTGTCCCTAGGCGGTCTTCATCACAAGGTACAGCCCCTCCCCTTGTTACCGTAACCTTCTTCGCTTCAGGACCCATCCGACTCCGCCCACCCCTGGAACACCCACCTTATCATTGATTCCAACGGTCAAACCCAAGCCGAATACAACAAATTGCACCTTTTCGATCTGGAAATTCCCGGCAAGGTGCGGCTGATGGAGAGTGAGTTTAGCAAGGCCGGTCAGAAGGTTAGAAGTGCGCTCCAATGAGAATTTCATAAAAATCCGAAAATCTAGACAATCCCGCCCGTGGACACGCCCATCGGCCGTCTGGGTCTCTCGATTTGCTATGATCTCCGATTCGCCGAGCTGGCCCTCTGGAATCGAAAACGCGGAGCCCAGGTGCTCTCCTATCCGAGTGCTTTCACTTTGAACACTGGCTTGGCGCATTGGGAGGTTGGTCTTATCACCTTATCACTTTTAATCAATATCGCGATAAAAAAAAATTTTCCAAATTTTTCGATTTTTTACAACTTTTAGCAAAATCCAGTAAGCTTGAAAAATTTTCAAATTGGCGCACACGATATCTCGTAGCGAAAACTAAAAAAATTGAATTTCTAGAACTTGCGCGTCTGTTTCAGTGTATTCTGCAAACACCGCTACGACAAAATGCACAGAAACGCGATTTTTGTGCATTTTGGCGTGGCGGTGATTGCGGAATGCACTGAAACTTACGCGCAAGTTTGGAAAATCAAAATTCCAAATTTGAAAAAATTTTTTGTGTTTTCAACAAAAATTGCGCGCCAATTCGAAATTTTTGAATGCGAGGTGAATCCTTATCACTTATTTCTTATCCACTTATCACCTAATCATCTTATCAGACCCTGCTCCGTGCCAGAGCCATCGAAACCCAATGCTACGTGATCGCCGCCGCTCAAACCGGCGCTCACAATCCGAAACGTCAAAGTTACGGACATGCGATGGTGGTGGACCCGTGGGGTGCCGTGGTGGCCCAGTGTTCCGAGAGAGTTGGTAAGTGCGCTCCACTGATAAGGGAAAATTTGAAACTTGGAAATTCTGAAAAAAATTGAAAAAAATCCAACAAAAAAAAATTTTTTTTTCAAATTTTGAAAAAATTTCAAAATTTTTTTTTTATTATCAAAAATGAGTTCACAAGCTCCGAAAACCCCAAGAAACTGTTTAAAGGAATACTCCACCCAAATTTTCGAATCTGAGATTTTGGTCCTAAAAAATTCGCCATACTCGATTTAGTATACTCCTCTCTTGGTTTCACTCAAAATTGAGAAATAGCCCTACCATGTGCATTTTGTTTAATTTTTTTCCGATTTTTTAGGTCAATTTTTTGAAAAAATTAGCGAAAGCTTCATAACTTGCTCAAAAAGGCCCGGCAAAAAAAAAATTTTTTTCTTAAATTTTTGAATTTTAGAACTGTCCAATAGAGCGTACTTTCAGACATGTGTTTCGCTGAAATCGACCTTTCCTACGTGGATAACCTTCGTCAAATGCAGCCAGTCTTTGCCCATCGCCGCCAAGATCTCTACACCCTTCACGTCAATGAGCACATTGAAAAAGAGCCGGAGCATCTGAAATTTGCTGGAATCCCAATCCCGCCGAGCCACGTGTTCTACAGTACCCCACAGACTTTCGCGTTTGTCAATTTGAAGCCGGTTACTGATGGACGTAAGCAATATTATCATTTTATCATTTTATCAGTGAATTTTAGATGTCCTTATCAGTCCGAAACGTGTCACTGAGCGATTAACGGATCTTTCGGATGCCGAGACGGCGGACATGTTCATTGTGGCCAAGAAGGTTCAGGCGATGCTCGAGAAGCATCACAATGTGAAGGCGTCGACGATTTGTGTGCAAGATGGCAAGGAGGCTGGACAGACGGTTCCGGTGAGTTTGGTGGTTGGGTCTCGCAACGAAAATTGGTTCAGGGCTAGGTTCTGGCACTTTTTATGGTTAAAATGGAAGGAAAAACAAGAATTTGATCATTTCTAGTCAAATTCCGGTGGATTTTACCGATTTCCAATACGAAAAAATGTAATTTTGTCATTTTTCTGTGAAAACTGCTATTATTGCCGTTTCGCGGCCAGTCACTTGGTGGGTCTCGCCACGAAAATTGTTTTTGGCTGAAATACGGTTTTTGGGCTATGTTTTGGCACTTTTTCTAGTGAAAATAGGTGAGAAAACATGAATTTGATCATTTCCAACAGTTTTTTACATATTTCCAGTGAAAACCCGTGTATTTTGGGCTGTTTTTACTATTTTGGCTCAAGTTACATGGTTTTGTATTACAAATCTGTAAAAACCACTAGAATCTGAATATAAATGATCAAATCTATGTTTTTTCACCTATTTTCATCAGAAAAAAAGCTAAGACCTTGTCGAGAGCCCGTATTTCAGCCAGAACTCATTTTCGTGGCGAGACCCAGGCTCTAAATTTTTTTCCTCTGACTTTTTATGGTTATTCTTCAAAATTTTAATTCAACTTCTTCAAATTCCCCCAAGAAACATCCATTTTCCAGCACGTCCACATCCACGTCATCGCCCGTCGTTCCGGTGATTTCGGTGATAACGAAATTTATCACGAACTCGCTAATCACGACAAGGACGCCGCTAGAAAACCGAGAAATGACGAGGAAATGGTCAAGGAGGCCGAGATTTATAGAAATCTTATGTAAAGGGAAATTCAGGAAATAAATATATATTTTTTTTGGCAAAAAAATGTTGATTTTTAAAATTGAATAGTTCCAAAAATTGAAAATACCGTAATAAAAGAACCCATTTCACAATGTTGGCAAACAAAAATCAATAAAATCAAAAAATCCTTGCTGCTAGTCAAAGAATGACATAAGTGACCAATGGAAGCACGAAATTGTCCATTTTCTCCAAAAAAGCCTCCAGAAGAGAAGCGGTTAACGAGGCGGCGACGATGGAAATAGTACTGGAGGCACGGAAAACGAGCAGGTTATTGGCGAGGAGCAGGAAGGAGAGCATTGAGAAGAGCATGGCCAACGTGCCTTCTAGCGATTTTTGACTTCTGGAAAATTGGAATATACAGTGTGTTAAAGGTTATTACGACACCCCCTGAAAACGTCATTGTGGCTTTCAGAGACAAGATAGAAAAAATCTGTAAATGCAGTTCTTTTTCCCTTGGTCTCAAACCTCTGCACCATAATTTTCATCCTGATCGGTGCTCCGTGGGCTCCAGGAGCCAACATGGGTGCTCTGAAAAGTGTTAACAGTTAATACGACACCCCCATTTTTGGCGAAATTTGAAAATTTTTTGTGATTTTTTTGGGGTTAGTTGTGCTTAAAAATAAGTGTGTGTGTTCTTTATAACAATTCCGTAAAAATATAATGGCTGTCGTACTTGGAAAATAATTCTAAAATTAGCCGAAAATGCTGAAAAGTGCCGTTTTTAGCGATTTTTGACAATTTTTCAGTATTTCTCGAGATACAAAAATTTTTGGATTCTCTGTTGGATAAAACATGTGTTTTTACGTATTCTTGAACCCATTGCAGCTTGAGCCCCTGTCTCAATAATGTCTGATCCGTCCTCACAGTCGCTTAACTGACCAGTGGTTACTACAGGTGGGATTTTTGATGGAAATGGCTCGAAAACCGTAGTGAAACCGCTCAGAATGATATAAAAACTGAATTTCTACTCTGTTTTAGTCGGAAGAACCAACTTTCTTCTGTCTCCTGACTTTTTTAAAAAATCAAGTTTTTCAATTTTTGCGGTTTTCAGCTTTGGGAGACATAAGTGATTGTGAGGACGGATCAGAAATTATTGAGACAGGGGCTCAAGCTGCAATGGGTTCAAGAATACGTAAAAACACATGTTTTATCCAACAGAGAATCCAAAAATTTTTGTATCTCGAGAAATACTGAAAAATTGTCAAAAATCGCTAAAAACGGCACTTTTCAGCATTTTCGGCTAATTTTAGAATTATTTTCCAAGTACGACAGCCATTATATTTTTACGGAATTGTTATAAAGAACACACATACTTATTTTTAAGCACAACTAACCCCAAAAAAATCACAAAAAATTTTCAAATTTCGCCAAAAATGGGGGTGTCGTATTAACTGTTAACACTTTTCAGAGCACCCATGTTGGCTCCTGGAGCCCACGGAGCACCGATCAGGATGAAAATTATGGTGCAGAGGTTTGAGACCAAGGGAAAAAGAACTGCATTTACAGATTTTTTCTATCTTGCCTCTGAAAGCCACAATGACGTTTTCAGGGGGTGTCGTAATAACCTTTAACACACTGTACATACCTGCACGAAAAATGTAGGATTTGGCTTTTTGGCAACTTTGACCCCCTTGCACTTTTTTAGGTTGACGAAATTGACAAGATTTTGGCCTTGAATTGATGTTAAAAATGCATATTCTTGTCAGTGCAAGGGCAAACTCTTCCATTTTCGTCAATTAAAAAAAAAGTGCAAGGCCAAACCATGTAGGATTTCCGGCATCCGTGCAGGTATGACACTGTAGGAGGAAATTTCAGAAAAATGGGAGAAAAATTAAAATGTTTTTCAAAATTTGAAAAAGAAAATGAAAATTTGAAAAATTGATTTTTAAAAATTAAATTTTTTTTTTGTTTGAAAAATCTAATTTTCTCAAAATTTCGAAAAAAAATAGAAAATGGGCATAAAAATTTGAAAATTTTAGAGAAAACAATTCAACTAAAAAAAAATCTGAATCAGAAAATGAAAATTTTTAAAAAATTGATTTTTTTATTTATTTTTGAAATTTTTTATTTGAAAAATCACATCTTCTCAAAATGTCAAAAAACTGGAAAATAATAAAATTAAATTAAAAAACTGCTGGAAAATAGGTGGGAAATTTAAAAATTTGAGAGAAAAAATTCAAGCTTTTTTCAAAATTTGAATCGGAAAATGAAAATTTAAAAAATTGATTTTTGAAAATCAATTTTTTTTTTGAAAATGCGCATTTTCTCAAAATTTCTCAAAATTTCAAAAAAATAAAATTGAATTAAAATACTGCTAAAACTTGAAATTTTGAGAAAAAATTTCAATTTTTATGAAAAAACTAGAATTTTCAACTTTTTTCAAAAAAATAAAATTAGAATACTAAATTTCAAAAAATTAGTTTCACATGATCATTTTTTTTGCCTGAAAATCGCATTTTCTTATGAAATTTAAAAAAAAAAGGAGGAAAGATGAATCTTTCAAAATTATCGTTGTAAATATCGCGAAATTGCAGTTTACATTCAAAATTTCAAATTGGCGCGCAAAATATCTCGCAGCGAAAACTACAGTAAGATTTGCATAGTGATTTGGAAAATGCACGTCTTACTGTAGTTTTCGCTGCGAGAGCCAATTTGAAATTTGAATGCGATCTTCTGTTTTCCAATGTTCTTTCTTTCCAATATCTTACCCAGTCCACTTGGTCCTTCCCCACTGTGATCCAACAATCGCCGCCATCGAATCGCCAACTCCCACAGCAGCCACGCCAGCAAAATGAGCCAATGTCGGCTCGAAAGTCTCTGATCCAACGTTGGAAGAGATCATCAACGGCAAGAAGATGCCAATCAGCAGGTAGATGGGTGTGAGCAGAAGGACAGAGTCCTGGGCGTCTTTGAAGATGAGAAGGTGTTCGTTGAGGACACGACCCCACGGTGGAACATTGTAGAAACGGAGCAACTCGACGAGAATGAAGATGCACAGCCAGAGCCAGGCACAGAGCCATGAGAAGAGAGGGGCGTAGAGAAGACCGGAGGTGTAGATTAGGGAGACGGTTAGGTGGAAGAACTTTCTGGAAATAGATGGGGAATTTGGGGATCGACACGAAAAATTGGAACTGTTTTTCGAAAATTCAGGAAATTTTGAAATTTAGGGTCTCGACACGAAAATGATTTGGATGAAATCGAGGAATCATTGTTTTCGTTGTGAGACCCACTTTTCCTTTTACACCTAGAAAGGGTCTTGCAACGCAAATTAGGAAAATTTTAAAAAATTAGGGCTTGACACAAAAACTTGGGACTTATTTTGAAAATTTAGGAATTTTTGAAATTTTGGGTCTGGACACGAAAATCAGAGGTTTTTTGATTTTCAAAACAAAATTGGGGGGAATTCAAAAAGTTGAAACTGATCAAATTTTCACTCTTACACCTAAAAATCACGAGCTGTTGAGAGCGACGTCAAAACAAAAAACAAAAAATTGAGTCGCTACTCAGCGAGAACCTGCGTATCTTACTTCATCATATACCGTTGATACGCAGCCATTAAAATTCTTTCGAGGATTTACAGTGTTTGCACCAAAAGCATCCAAAATTACGGCATTTCGCATGTTTTGTATTTTTTGCTCATACTAAAATACGGTACGCGATGCTTATAAATGGGCGTGGCTTCCCAAGTGAACAGGAGCGCGTTTGCATTAGGTTGCTCTCAACAGCTCGTGAAAAATGGTCTTGCAACGAAAATTGGGAAAATTTTGAAAAATTAGGGTCTCGACACGAAAAAATAGCACTTTGTTTGAAAATTCAGGAATTCTGGAAAATTTTGAACTTTGAAAAAAAAATCTGGAAAAAAAACCGGAAAAATAGTGATTTTTTGGGGGAATTTTTTAAAATTTGACATTTCTGTTTTTCTGTTTTCGTTGCGAGACCCATTTCCATATTTTACAGTTTAAAAACCTGATGGGTCTCTCACCAAGAAAATGACTATTTCAAAAAATTTCAACATTTTTCGGAAATTTTCGGGTCTCGACACGAAAATCCAAGAATTTCTTCCAAAATTGACATTTTCGTTCGTTGCAAGACCCAATTTTCTATTTACCTTCAAAAAATGGTCTTGCAACGAAAATTTTGAAAATTTTGGAAATCGATGGGTCTTGACACAAAAATCTGAAAATTGGGGTCTTGTTCGTTTTCGTGGCAAGACCCAAAATCAAATTTCCTTTTTCCCAACCTGTGAATCGTATTACTCCTTCCAATTGACGTGATATAAGCACAAAAACAAACGGAAACCAGCACGTTAGCAGCCCAAAATGATAATATGTATAATCTGAAAAAATTTCGAAATTTCAAAAAAAAAAATTTTTTTCAAAAATTTGAATTTTACCTATTCCACGATTTCTCATTGCCAACACACATTTGAAAAAGTAGGTGAAACGTGTCAATTATCGATTTATCAACGAAATTCGAAAAAACGAAAATAGCGGCTGGAAGGCAGACGGCGAATATTCCGTTGATTAGGATTGGGCGGCTGAAACTTTTTTTGATTGTTACTGATAAAACTTTGTCACTGATAAGAAATCAAATTTCAAATTTACCTCCCAAAAATCACTGATAGCCCGACAATAATCGCTGTGGACACCGTGGCCACCACCACTAAACTACCGTATTCATCACCGAGCATTTGATCTGGAAGTGATAAGAAATCAACTGATAAGAGACGGAGTGATAAGAAAGATACAACATATCTGAACATCTAAACATTTTTTTTTTGAAAAATTGATGAAATTTGAGCATTTTTACACTTTTATTAAATAAAATATCGTGAGTGAATTTTTTTTGGATTAGTAGAGATAACTGATAAGAAAGTAGGAAAGTGATAAAATGACAATGAAAGCTTCAAATTTACAGTGAAATCGGATGAAAATTCCTAGAATTCAGATTCGGGTTGGAGCCGGTTGGTGGTGATGAAGTTTTATGGGGTCTGGAAAAAATTGAAATTGATTTTTTTTTGAATTTTTGGAAAAAAGTGAAGAATGGGAATGAAATGGTGAATTAAATTTTTTTTTAGAAATTGAAAATCTAAAAAATTCGATGATTCTAAAATTGAGATATTCAGATTTCATCAAAATTAATTTTTTTATTTATAAAAATTGTGAATAATGGGAATGACATAGTGGTCTTAAAATTTTCAAAAAAAATTGAACTAATTTTTAGAATTTGAAAAATTCCAAAAATCCGATGATTTGGACAATCTGAAATTTCAGATTTTTCTGAATTTTCAAAAAAAAAAAAAGAAAAAATTGGGAATGATATGGTAATGTTGATTTTTGTAAAACTTTCAAAAAATATTTTCCAGAAATTGAAAAAAAAATTCAAAATTCGGATTTTTCGTTTTTTCTTCAGAATCCACGTCTCCAGAATCCCAAGCACTCAGAATCCCAATTCTCCAGAATCCTTATTCTCCAGAATCCCAAGCCTTCAGAATCCTAACCTCCAGAACCCCAAATCTTCAAAATCCTCTTTTTTCAGAATCCTAGAGTTCTATAACTCCAGAATTCCAAGCATTCAGAATCCCTATCCCTCAAAATCTCAATCCTTCGAAATCCCTATTCTCCAGAATCCCAATTCTCCATAATCCTACGTCTTCAGAATTTCATACCTCCAGAATCCCTATTCTCCAGAATCCCCTACCAATTTCCTCATTTTTAATTTCCCCATCCATTCCACTTTCTTCTCCTTCTTCTCCTTCTTGTCCTCTACCACCCACACTAATTATTGAAATGCGGCCGTTGGGGTCCCTCTTCTTCCCCCTTCTCTGCGTCTCTTCTCTCTCCCTTTCACTTCAGAATCGCCCAAAAATAGAAGGTGTGAGCACGTCGTCATGACTTCACGGCTCCAGATGCAAAAAAGATTAGAGGCGAAATCGCATCGGAAATTGACTTTGAAAAGTGTATATTAATCTGATGCGAATTCAATTTGCATTGCTTTTAAGCCTGAGCGGCTCGGCTCAGCCGGAACCCACAAGGCAGATGTGCTATTTGGAAATTGAAATTAATATGGAATGTGTGTGCAAGGCGTGTTGGGAATTTGGAAATCGGCATTTGGAATTTGGGATTCAGAATCTCACAGAATCGAAAATTCTAAAATCAAAAATGTGTAAAGTGCGCTCTACTGGACTACTGTCAGGTATTGTAATTGCGATCTATTGAACCATTGTCTGAATTGTAGTAAGTGCGCTCTATTGGAATATTACTAAAATTGTATGTATTGCAAGTGCGCTCTATTGGACCGTTATCTGTATTGTAGAAAGTGCGCTCTATTGGACTATTGTAAAATTTGTCTGTATTGTAAGTTCGCTCTATTGGACTATTGTAACATGTAAGTGCGCTCTATTGTACCAATGTCTGTAAGGTAATCGCGCTCTATTAAACTATTGTAAAATTTGTCTGTATTGTAAGTTTTCTCCATCGCAATTCTCCTGGATCCTGAATTCAGCATTTCTTATTCTGAAGTTCGAATCCTATAAGTTGTCTGTATTGTAAATACGCTCTATCGTACTTTTCCGATTGTTTTGTCTATATTGTAAGTGCGCTCCATTGAAACTTCCCGAAATTCAAAAATCCAAAAAGATACTTCAGAATCCTGTGAATTGTCTGTATTTTAAATGCGCTCTATTGCGACTTTCCAGAATTTCGTAGCCCGCCTGTGTTGTAAATGCGCTCCATTGTACTTCATTGCCAACTTCCAACAAATTTTTCATGTTCATGCATTTACGCTCCACCGTACTTTTCCAATTGTCTGTATTGTAAGTGCGCTCTATTGTCCAATAAAAAGTTTATGTTTCTGCATGTCCGCTCCATCGCAAAAACGCCTCCAGGTGCTCGCCACATCTGGCGCGTCCTTTCATATAAACGAGTCTTTTGCGAAGAAATCCCCTGATGATGATGAGCCACATGTTTTTGCTCAATCCTCCGGCTGCTCGTGTGTGTGTGTGCGGAGAGCCGTAATAAAACTGCTCTCCTGCCGGAGCAACTGTTCCCAGGGTCAGAGAGAAACGGCAGCTGACACTGTACAACCTTGTGATTGACAGGGGGAGGATGGAGGGATGGGATTCCGAGAAAGTTCTCGACTGGCTAAGATTGAAAGGTCGAGAATCAGAAGTCAGGATTTAGAAGTCAAGAATCTAGAATGAATCTAGAAGATTCAGAATTCCAGACGCTCGAACTTCAAAGGGCTTCTGAAATCCAGGAACCCAGGAACTTCATAATCCCAGAAGCCTAATTTCTAAGCGCTTCTGAAATTCAGTGACCCTAGAACTTCAGAATCACTCTGGAAATCCAGAAGCCTTCAGAATTTTAGAATCCCACTCTCCAGAAGCTTCTGAACTTCAGAATCCTTCAGAATCCCCTAGAAGCTCAATCTCTCAGGACTTCTGAAATTCAGAATCATTCTGGAAATCCAGAAGCCTTCAGAATCCCCAGAAGCCCAACTCTAAAATTCAGAATTCCCCCGGTTACCCCCAACAACCCCCATTCATCTCTCCCCCAGCTTCTCCCCCGCCTCGGCCCAAATCGCTTCCTCCATAAATATCTGATGATAACACCTCTCACTGTGCTGTGTCTCTCCATTCATCACACTCTCTCATTTCCTCAAATTCGTCGCCTCCAGCAGCAGTGTCCAGAGAGCCAGAGAGAGTTGTTGCAGTGGGCGTCGTTGAGCCGGCAGGGAGAGAGAGAGAGCAATGCTCTCTCTTTTTACGGGGCGCCTCGTTGACCGTGTGAAATGTCGCGC
>LR539864.1:686357-748155 GCA_900536315.3 Caenorhabditis becei | reverse complement strand
GTCATTTTCATTTTCACGTGAAAAATCTAGGTCACGTTACGTGAAAAATGGTTTACGTGAAAAAAGATAAAAACAAGGTTATAAACCACATGCAAAACCAAACAAAAACCACAAAAATACCACAAAAAACAAAACTCCATTCATTATTAAAATGTATAAAAACCAATTTTCAAAAAAACTGCTTACTATTCGACCCATTTGAAAAAGTTGCATTTCTCATCACACGTGAACGGCAACGAGCACGTGTAGAACTTTTTTCCCTTGTTCGGTCCCTCTTTCTGGACGACTTTGACGATGGCCTTGGCGGGTTCCGCACAGTTGCACATGACGTCGTCGGCTCCAGAAGCCGCCGATTTTCTAGACGACGTCGTTGTTTTCGATTTCCGTGGCGCCCGTGTCTTAGCCTTCGGATTGGCCAAATCGCCAAAAAGACCGTTCAGTCGAGCCACTCCGTCGTCGTTGGTGTCAGAATCCGATGTTTCGATGGTAAACTGAATATCGTCGTCTTCTGGAGATTTCGATGTTCTTCGAGGTCGTCCACGTGGCTTCGGTGGTCCACCGCCGGGACCACTGGGACCACCAGGTGGTCCACGTGGGCCACCGGGGCCACCACCACCTCCTGGACGATGATTGGGGCTTGGGTTTTGGTCGTTTCTGTCGAGGTATCTGGAAAATAGGGAAAATAGGGAAATTGAGAATGATATTTGTTAAATTGAATTTTTGAATTCAAAACTGGCGGAAATTAAAAAAAAAATGGTTTTGAAAAAATTGAATTAAATTTTTTTTTCATTTGTCAAAAATTTCAATTTTTCTGAATTTTCATCCAAAAATGGTCCAAATGATAGCAAAAAGAATGAATTTTTAAAAAATTGAAAAACAATTTTTTTTTCAAATTTGAATTTTCAATTTTTTTTTTGAATTTCCAAAAAATGAATTTCAAAATTTCTATTTTTTCTGAATTTTTTTAAATGTGAAAATGGTAAAAATTACTGAAAACAAGGTTTTTTGAATTCTAAAATTTTTGAATTTTTTTTGAATTTTTAAAAAAATTTTCATTTTTAAGATGCGTTCTCTGTAAAACCTGGACTTCCCTTGGCACTAGCGCCGAAAGTATTTCAGATCGGGACTATACTTGGTCCATACATGTATATGGTTGACCTTTTTCGAAAAACAGTACCAGTTTGGTCCTGTACCGTCCCCCCTGTCCAGGGGGTGTCAAAAACGACTTTTCAGGTAAAAAAATCTAAAAAAATTGAAGTTTGAGCTATGTTCAGGAAAATTTTGGTGGGTGTTTGGGGTGCCCAGGGAAGTGTACACAAAATTTGGTGACTCTCAAAAACCACTAGAAGTATGTTTTTTGACACTTTTTCAGTCTTTTCTCAAAAATTTTCAACTCTTCCACATGGATTTTTTATTTTTGCCTTAAAGCCCTCTATTCAACGGTCATTTTCGTTTTTTTACTTCCTCAAAAATGCTTGACCATCATGGAGAAAAATTTAACCAAAGTTGGGGCACTTCTCGTAAAAAGTGTCACTTCGAAAAATAAAAATTTTTATATGATTTTTTGGAGTTACGAGAATATAAGGGATCGATAGGAAATTCAATGCTGATCATTTTTGCAGTTGATCACTTCTCATGATAATCATTCCCTGGCGAGATACAGCCGTTTTCCCGAAGAGCACCTAGAGACGCGGCGAGACGGCCGGTGGAGGGGTGGGCGACAAGCCGCCGCGCGCGCCAAAACCTGCTGTTCACTGTATCGACCATAACTCGGAAAGGAAGCACGGAGCAAAAAAGTGATCAACTACAAAGTTGTAGAGGAGACAATTTCCTATCGATTTCATGTTTTAGATATAATTTTGGGTCATTTATGAAAGCTATATCTTCAACTAAACAACATTGACATTCAAGCTAACTTATCTCAATCAATTTCAATGATTTTTGCATTAGTAAAATATGAAATCGATAGGAAATTGTCTCCTCTACAACTTTGTAGTTGATCACTTTTTTGTCCCGTGCATCCTTCCCGAGTTATGGTCAATACAGTGAACAGCAGTTTTCGGCGCGCGCGGCGGTGTGTCGCCCACCCCTCCACCGGCCGTCTCGCCGCGCCTCGAGGTGCTCTTCGGGAAAACGGCTGTATCTCGCCAGGGAATGATTATCATGAAAAGTGATCAACTGCAAAAATGATCAGCATTGAATTTCCTATCAATCCCTTATACTCTCGTAACTCCAAAAAATCATATAAAAAATTTTATTTTTCGAGGTGACACTTTTTACGAGAAGTGCCCCAACTTTGGTTAAATTTTTCTCCATGATGGTCAAGCATTTTTGAGGAAGTAAAAAAACGAAAATGACCGTTGAATAGAGGGCTTTACGGCAAAAATAAAAAATCCATGTGGAAGAGTTGAAAATTTTTGAGAAAAAACTGAAAAAGTGTCAAAAAACATACTTGTAGTAGTTTTTGAGAGTCACCAAATTTTTTGTACACTTTCCTGGGTACCCCAAACACCCACCAAAATTTTCCTGAAGTTAGCTCAAACTTCAAATTTTTTAGATTTTTTTACCTGAAAAGTCGTTTTTGACACCCCCTAGACAGGGGGGACGGTACAGGACCAAACTGGTACTGTTTTTCGAAAAAGGTCAACCATA
This sequence comes from Caenorhabditis becei, assembly GCA_900536315.3. NCBI lineage: Eukaryota > Metazoa > Nematoda > Chromadorea > Rhabditida > Rhabditidae > Caenorhabditis > Caenorhabditis becei. Next base: position 745,503 of record LR539864.1, on the reverse strand, counting down.
TACATGTATGGACCGAGTATAGTCCAGATCAGAAAAACTTTCGGCGCTAGTGCCAAGCCCCTTCACTAAAAGTCCAGGTTTTACAGATAATGCATCTTAATTTTATCTAAAATGGTCAAAACGACTGAAAAATATATTTTTTCATTTTTTTTTTCAAAATCCAATTTTCTCGATTTTCAATTTCTTCTGAATTTTTCAAATATAAAAAATGATTAAAAATGATTTTAAAAATCAATTTTGAAAAAAAAATTTTTTTGAATTTTTTTCTTTTATTTTTTTTTGAATCCAAAAATTATCATTTTGACAAAATTAGATTGTTTTTTAAATAAACTAAAATACCTTCTCAAACTACTCGACAACATGTCAATCTTCCTCTCAGACTCCACAAAAATCGCCTTGTACTTGTTGATCTGCTCGTCAAGCACTTCCTGTTTCGTCCGTCTTCCCTCACAAATCGCTGTGAGACCCAACTCGAGATTCGCCCGAAGATCCGGTTTACTCATCGCAAATCCAATGTCATCGTAGCCATCGACAAGTGCCAGACCGAGAAAAGAGGGCAGGAGACGGCCGCCTTCGATCGTTCCGATGTACGATCGGGTTTTGATCTTTTCAATGTGCTCAGCGTGGGTCGCATCGGTGCCAATGCCGAATTTGTCCATTAGAGAGATGAGGTCGGCTGGAAAATGTTCAATTTTCACGTGACCTAGATTTTTCACGTGAATTCTATAAAAATTGACCTAGATTTTTCACGTGAACCCTATAAAAATTGACCTAGATTTTTCACGTGAATCCTATAAAAATTGACCTAGATTTATGTTTTTTTCACGTGAATCCTATAAAAATTGACCTAGATTTTTCACGTGAATCCTATAAAAATTGACCTAGATTCATCTTTTTTTCACGTGAAGCTACAGTACCTTCCGTCAGCAAGTCCGGTGCCTGTGTGGTGCCCTCTGCGATCCTCAACTCGTGATCCCTGATCCTCTCGCCTTCCGTGTACCCGGGAATGTTCCGATTGCCCCATTTCTCGTACACGTACACCTTCAGATAGCCCATATCACGGATTCGAAGACCCGAAGTGTGGAATGTCTCCTGGCCCAGCCGCATGTTCACCATCGTCTCTTCGCCTTGCGCATCATGGGAAACACACGCGAGAAAGTGCCGGACGACGAGTTCATAGACACGCCAGTCGTTATCATGGAGTTGGGATCTGATAAGGTGATAAGAGTGATAAGAACTTTCTGAAGGACTCACTTATCAGCAAAGATCAGCGGATGGATCGGTGGATGCGCTTCGTCGCTTTTCTTGCCGTTTCGAGGATTCACGCCGTTTTGGAGGACCTGGAAAAAATATAGGTCATTTTCATGTTCACGTGAAAAATATAGGTCATTTTCATTTCCACGTGAAAAATCTAGGTCATTTTCATATTCACGTGAAAAACATCCCAATTCAACGTACCTCACTAGCAAAATCTCCCCAAATCGTGGAAGCCGTCTGCATTTGAACCAACGGCTTCAGATCCAATCCCGCCGGGAACTTGTTCGTTTCTGTTCTCGGATACGAAATAAATCCCTTACTGTACAACTTTTCAGCGATTTGCATCGTTGTTTTGGCGGAAAGTCTCAATTTTGAAATTCCCAATTTCTCGAGTTCTACCGTATCCATTGCTTGTGGTCTCCACTTGCTTTTCGGTTTTTTCGCGACTTTTTCAATGACTGCCTCATCGGATTCTCGACAATCTTCTTCCAGAATCTGTGGAAAGTGCGCTCCATTGAGAATTGCGAAAAGTACCGTACCTCGACGACTTCCCGGTCAAAAACTCTCGTTCGATCCCATAAAAACTCGACTTTATGTCCTTCTTTCTGATGATTGACTACCAGTTTCCAAAACGTCTCCGGGATAAAGTTCTCTCTCATTTTGAATCGATCCGTCACAAATCCAAGCGTCGGGAACTGACAAGAGCCGTAGCTGATGCATTTTGCGGTTTCTGGAAATTAATGGAATCGATAGGAAATTTCATAATTTACAACTTTCCAGTTGATCACTTTTTGATATCTTCTGTCCTTATCAAGTTATCCAGCATTTTAGTTTTTCACTGATAACATGATAAAGAGTGGAGATAACGAGAAGCGGTCAACTGGAAAGTTGTAGAGCAGGAGATTTTAAACAACTTTCCAGTTGATCACTATTTTCTAGCTTTGCTCCTTATCAAGTTATCAGCTGATGGGCTCATTTCATTCTGCGTTTTAGTGTTGCACTGATAACTTGATAAGGAGTGAAGCTGTCAAAAATCGGTCAACTGGAAACTTGTGGAGCTTGAAATTTCCCGTCGATTGTCCCTAGACTCAACCTTCGTCCAACTCTCCACGGAACCGATTTCTCAAATGAAGTGTCTGCAGTCGGGTGAAAGCGGATCCGATTCGGAGGTCCAACTCGCTGCGGCAGTCGACTGCATCGACGGTTTTCTCGTCGAGGCGGATTAGATTTCGGGCCGCGCGAGTGATGGCTTGTTTTGTGATTTCAGAGAATCTGAAATTCAGAAAAATTGAATTATTTTTGTGATTTCCGAAAATTTGAAATTAAAAAATTTTTTTTTTGATCAATTTTTTTAAAAAATACCCTTAATTTCAGCAAATCTGAAAAAAAAATTTTCTAAAATAAATTTGTTTTTCAAAAATTTTCAAATTTTCTGGTTTCTATGATTTCGAAGAATTTAAAAATGAAACATTTTGAACAATTTTGAAAAATTAAAAAAATAAATTTTTTCTCAAAATTTTTTTTTGAAATTTAGAAAATAATTTTTTTTTATTTTAAATTTTTTTTTATTTTTGTGGTTTTGAAGAATTTGAAAATCTGAAAAATTTCATAAGAATGAAAAAATTAAAAATTGAAAAAAAATTTTTTTTTTGAAAATTAAAAAAAAAATTTTATTTTTACAATTTTTTTTTAATTTTTCACCATTTTCTTGATGTCAGTAATCAAAAAATCAAAAATTTTTATAAAAATAAATAAAATTTTCAAAAAAAATTTTTTTTTTAATTCTTTTAAAAAATAACTTTTTTTAAAAATTATCTCACCTCGCCCTAAAAACATCCAAACTCCGATTGCTCTCCTTACAAACTTCGACAATTTCCGCTCCAATCGCCTCTCCTTCCCGATCACAATCAGTCCAAACTACTAGCAAATCGTGTTGGCGGGCCTGTTCCCTTAAATCCTTATCAGTCCCTTATCACCCTTATCACCAACCTCAACGTCTTCTCAATCAACTTCCCATCCTGTGTAACAGCTCTTCGTATCGGTGCCTCGAACAACTGGACCATTGGCACAGTCTGCCAATTGGACATGTTCTCGTGGAACTCATAGTTCATCAAATGACCCGAAACACTTGTCACTGATACGGCGGCTCGCTGATAAGAAGATAAATGTTATCACTGATTATCACTTAATCACCTGTCCAAACAGCTCAGTTGTAAGTGTGTAAATCTTGTTAAACTTGCTCCGACCCTCTTTTCGATTTGCCGAGCCATTCGAGAGAATCGACGAAATTCCCTTGGCCACGTCGTTCTTTTCGGCAACGAAAAGGACACGTTTCATTGTGGGAAAAGAGCTGGAAAATGGAAAATGACCTAGATTTTTCACGTGAAAATGAAAATGACCTAGATTTTTCACGTGAAAATGAAAATGACCTAGATTTTTCACGTGAGAATGAAAATGACCTAGATTTTTCACGTGAAAATGAAGACACGTTTACGTGAAATTCTCTTTGATTTTCACGTAAAAATAGTGCATTTTTTTCACGTGAAATTTTTTTTTTGATTTTTCACGTAAAATTTCTAAAACTTTTTTCACGCGATTTTTTCCCAAATTTTTCACGTAAAAATGACCTAGAAAATTATTTTTAAAATTTATAAATTCAAACATCCAAAAAATGTATATTTTTGGCGAATTCGAAAACGCCAGGAATTTTTAAAAAATTCAGATTTCCAAAAATAATTCATTTACGGACATTAAAAAATTTAAAATCCAAGGGAAAAAAGAGAAAAATAATGATAGAATAGAATACATGAAGTGATTAAAAAATGAAATGATTTGCTCTTTGATTATCAATAGAGCGCGCTTCCATCCTCCTCAATGATCTCCTCTTCGACAATCTCCTCTCCCGTCACAATTCCTTCCTCAACAACCTCTTCCACCTCGTATTCAGTGTCTCCAGAAGATGTTCCCGGTTGGGGTTGTCCCATATACGTGTGATCTTCACGTACGGGTCCCCGACGGGCCGCCGCTGCCGCCGCCGCAACCATCATTCTGGCCCGATCCGCAGCTCGTTGATTCGGATGTTGTTGTTGGTAGTCGTCGAGGTCGTCTTCGTCAGCGTAGCGAGGTATTGTTCTGGAACACTTTTTTTCGTGTTTTCAAACATTTTTATCATTCTCTAGAAAATTGAAAAATTTTGAAAATTTGAAAAAAAAATTACAGATTTTTTTTTGATTTTTTACAATTTTTAGAAAATTCCAGTAAGCTTTGAATAAAGATTTTTTGATTGAAAATTAGAAAAACTTTGATTTTAAAAAGTGGAAAATTATAGAAAATTCAAAATTTTTTTTTTCAGATTTTTTGATTTTTTCAAGATTTTTTACAACTTTTGGTAAATTCCAGTAAGCTTGAAATACAGATTTTTTGAATGAAAATTAGCAAAACTTTCACTTTGAATTTTTTTGAAAACTATTTTTTCGTGAAATTCAGATTTTTGAAATTATCATTTTTTTATATTAAATTCAATTTTCAACTATTTGTTGTTAATTTTTTTTGAAATATTTTGAAACATTTTTTCCAAGATTTTTTTGCATTGTTTTGTTGTGAAAAAAATTTTATTTTAATTTTTGAAAATTCAAACTTTTTCCAGATACCACATCTAGTGAAAAGTGGGAAATTAGAGAATTTTAAAAAATTCAAAAAATTTTGAAAATTTGAAAAAAAAAATTTTTCTGATTTTTTGATTTTGTACAATTTTTAGCAAAATCCAGAATTTGAATTCAAATTTTCAAATTCCCGCGCACGATATCTCGCAGCGAAAACTGAAAATTTTAAATTTCTAGAACTTGCGCGTCTGTTTCGGTGTATTCTGCAAACACCGCTACGACAAAATGCACACAAACATGATTTTCAGTGCATTTTGGCGTGGCAGTGATTGCGGAATGCACTGAAACAGACGCGCCAGTTTCAGAAATTCAAATCTTTTAGTTTTCGCTGCGAGATATCATAATATCGTGCGCGCCAAATTGAAAATTTGAAATTTTTAAATTTTGAAAAGGCTGCAATGATAATACCTGCTCCTCCTCATTATCGGCCCCTTTATCACTGAATTCCTGATATGATGATTGACAATGTGTCTGTCGAGATTCCTCTTCGTAATCGTCCGATAATCACAATTCGGACACTGATAAGGCTTCTCGCCAGTATGGGCTCTTTTGTGCACTTTCAGCGACGACGTCGTCCGGAATCTCTTTCCACAGTAGTCACATCCGTACGGTTGTTCGCCAGTGTGGATCCGGAAATGGGCGGCAAAGTTGTGACGGTAGAGGACGAGTCCACAGGTGGGACACTCCATTTTGGGCTTTTGACCGTCGTCCGGGTTGGCGAGGGCACCGATTACCTGGAGAATTGGGGAAAATTTTATGATTTCAAAATTTTGAGAATTTTCACAATTTTCAAAAAATTTTGGCAAATTTTTTGTGAATTTGAAAAAAACCCTAGCTGTAAAAAATTGAAAAAAATTTTTTTTTCAATTTTTAAAAACTTTTCGAAATAATCTGGAATTTTCGTGATTCTTGTGGTACTGAAATTTTCTAAACTTTCCAAATGTTTTTTTCGATTTTTTTACATTTTTTAGAAATATTTTCTGATTTTTCGTGTGGAAATTGTTTTTTCCAAGTTTCAGAATTTTATTGGAAAGTTTTGTAATTTTTACGTACTACTGAAATTTTTGAAATTTTTAAGAAATTTTTTAAAATTTTTAAAAAAAATTTTTACTGAAATTTTTGAAATTTTTGTTCTAAAAAAATTTAAAATTCAAATTTTTTTTGAAAATGTTTTCTCAGAATTCACAGAAAAATTCAGATACAGAAAAATTAGAAAAAAATTTTGTTCATGGAATTCAAAATTTTAGAATACAAAAATTTCCATTTTTCAATTTTTGAAAGCTTGTTTTTAAATTTAAAAAAATTGGTTTTTATGAAAAAAAAATTTTTTTTTTTCAGTTTTTTTTTGAAATACGATTTTTTGGATTACTAAAAATAAAAATTTTAGAATTCGAAAATTTTTTTTTGAATTTCAATTTTTACACTAAAAAATTTTTTAAATTGGAAAAACCGATTTTTATCCAAAATTTCGTCTAATAAATTTTTTTTTCAATTTTTTCAATTTTCAAATTTTTTTCTCAATTTTTCAATTTTCAAAAATGCTACCTTTCCACTCGGAATATACGTCAACGCCGCCGGATCATCATCTCCAAACTCGTCCAACTCCTCCTCATTCGCCTCCTCATCCCCTTCCTTCTCCCCATCCGGCTCCACTTGTGACTGCAGAACCGGCGGTTGTTCACTAGGATCCCCATCATCATCTTCGTCATCTTCCGATCCGAATCCCTCCGTCACGTCAGCTTGTGGTTCCACGGAAACCAACATATGCGATCCACGTGGTCCCGCGATAACTTCTTCCGCTTTTCGTTTTCGATTTTCGGGCATTTTGGTGGGGGAGGTGGACGGAGTGGTGACTTCTTTTTTCACGTCACGTAACGTGGAAGACTCTTGTTTTATGATCATATCCGAGAGTGTATTGGAGCCATGGACATCCGGCTGAAATTTGGGGAATTTTGTCTGGTGGGTCTCGCCACGAAATTGGAAATACGGCTTCTTGACAATGTTTTGTGACTTTTTCTGACGAAAATAAGCGAATTCAATCAATTTTTCATCAATTTTAATCAATTTTCAACATTTTCCACTGGTTTTACGAAAAATTGAAATAAAAGGTGGTTTTTCACTGAAAATCGAGGTGTTTTATTTTTTGGGAAAAAAATGATTTTTTTTCAACTTTTTTCAGAAAATTAAATTTTTTTCGTAAAAATTTGGAATGTCTGGAATTTTTTGTAGAAATCAAAAAAAAATTGGAAATTGAAAAACACCTTTTTTCATGAAATTCAGATTTTGAGACTTTTTTGAAAATTTAATTTTAATTTTCTATTGATTTTTATTATGAACTTGAAAATTTATTTTCATATGGAATTCAAAATTTTAAAAAATTTAAAAAATTTTGAAAATGAAAAAAAAAATTATTTTAATTTTTGAATTTTTCCCATTGAAAAACGGGGTTTTTGCCTGAAATCCTAAAATAATTTTTTGTTGATTTTTTTGATTTTTTAATTTTTTCAAAAACTGAATTTATTTTTTTTTTCTTGAATTTTTCAAAAAAATTTTGAATTTTTCAAAAAAAAATTTAAAATTTTCAAAAAATCATCTTTTTAGCTCAAAATCCTGTTTTCCCCAATTTTTAACAGTAAAAGTCCCTAAATCTTCCCCAAAACCCGTATTCCATTTAAAATCCCATTTTTGTTGCGAGACCCACTACCTTACCCTCTTCTCCTGCGTCCCAGAAGTTGTCGGCTGCTCATCATCCCATTCAGCCGTCTCCAATTCCTCTTCATTTCGACACGAATTGCTCAGATTCACTTCACGTTCGAATGCCTCCAGAAGACAGTCTTCCGTGTGCCAGTAGTATTCTCGCTGCAAAAAAAAATGCATTTTTAATGATGGGTCTTGCCACGAAAAACGATATCTGGCCTAAATACGGCTCCAGAACCAGATTTTGTCACTTTTTTTTATAATTCAAGCATTTCCCATCAAATTCCAGCAGTTTTGACCAATTTTTCGGGAAAAAATGCCAAAATCCCTCAAAAAACATGGTTTTCACTGAAAATCCATGTAAAATGCGGGATTTTGGCATTTTTCTCAAAAAATCTGTAAAAACCGCTGAAATTCGAGTTTTTTATCAAAAAAAAAAGTGCCAAAACCGATTTTCGTTGCGAGACCCATTTACCTTATTCCTAAAATATTTATGACATTCGACACATAAAAAGTGTCGAGCCACTGAAGACCAGCTTCGTTCCTCGTCGGTTTTGATGCGTCGCATTTTCTGGAAAAAAAATTCAAAAAATAAATTTTTCAATTTTTTTGGAAAAAAAAGGAATTTCGCAATGATTTACAACATTTAAAATATAGAAAATGTGATTTTTTCAAAATAAATTAAAAAATTCAAAATTTATATGACAAGGCTGTGGAAAAGTGAGAAAATGCGGTGAAGAATCAATAGGAGGGCGCGGAGGGAGAGAATGAAATGGGTGTGAGAGACGCAGACGGTTAGAGAAACTTGTTTTAGACGGATATATGTCGAAATGTACACATTGAAACACGGGGAAATTCTTCTACAAATCACTCCAATCGATCGGGTTTCGGCCGTTGTTTTCGAGTTGTTCGTTGCATTTCGAGAAGCATTTGCAGTTCCACCAGAAACGGGCTGATAGGGGAGATGGATGGGCGGTCTGGAAGGAAATTGGGATAATTTGAAGGATTTTTAGAAAATAAATAGAGATTTTTGGAAATTTGATAAATTTCAGAAAATTTTTTAATTGAGTTTGAAAAAAAAATGTTTTTAATTTTTACATTAAAATTGAAAAATGAATTTTTTTTTTGAAATTTTAGAGAATTTGAAAAAAAAATTAAATTAGCAATTAATTTTACGTTTTTTGTTAGAATGTTCTCTATTTTCTTTTTTTTTTTGATTGAAAATGGAAAAATTAATTTTCTAAAATTTTAGAAAAATAAAAATACAAAATTTTGTGAAAAAATTTTTTTTTTAATTTTTTTAAAAAATTATATTTTCTGTTAGAATTTTTCTTTTTAATATTTTTTACACCAAAAAAAAAATTTCAGAAAAGTTGAAAAAAAAAAATTTTTTTTTAGAAATTATTTTTTGATTTGATTTTTTATGTTCTGAAAAATCATATTTCACAAATTTCGACAATTATGATATTTTTGAAATATACTTTCTGAATTTTTTATATTAAAAAATCTCAAAAATTGAATTTTTAGAAATTTCAGAAAATTTGAAAAAAATTGAAAAAATTTTTTTATTCGCTATCCATATTTTTTCAACATTTTTTCAAAATTTTTCTAAATTAAAAATTGAACAATTTCAATTTTTGGGAATTTCAAAAAAGGTTAAAAATTTTTGCATTAAATTTTTTTTTTCAATTTTTTGTAAATTTTCCAATTCCAAATTCTCCCGCCTCTTTTTTCAAAATTCAAAATCCAAAAAATCACCTTGATAACAACATGTTTTTTCGAATCAATCAACGTCTCCTTCTTGTGCGCAAACCCTCCCCAAAGCAAAAAAACGACGGGTTGCTCTGATTTCGCGGATATCATTTTGATAACCGCATCCGTAAAAGTCTGCCATCCGATCTTCGCGTGTGAATTCGCTTCATGAGCCCTAACAGTCAACGTGGCGTTGAGCATGAACACTCCCTGCCGAGCCCATCCCAACAGATTCCCGTGATCCGGCCTCTTGAATCCATCAATGTCCGATTCCAGCTCCTTGAACATGTTTTTCAGCGACGGCGGCGGCTTCACACCCTTCTGCACACTGAACGAAAGGCCATGGGCTTGATTATCACCGTGATAAGGGTCCTGGCCGATGATAACAACACTGATTTGATCGAAGGGCAGAACATTGAACGCCGTGAAGATCTCATCGGCTGGCGGGAACACTTGCTTCTTCTTTTCCAGCTCTGAATTCAGAAATTTCTCGATTTTTCCAATATACGGCTTCTTGAACTCGTCTTCCAGCAATTTCGACCAAGAATCACACCGAAGGAACGATTTCAAATCGTATTTATCGATTTTTACGGGTTCCTCTTCGAGTTTCGCTTTTTTCGCTTCTCCACTCATTTTCTCCTCGGAATTCTCTTTATCATCGGTTATCGGGACAGTTATTGATTTTCTAAAACTCAAATTTTGTTCAAAACTTGCTTTAAAACCACAAAAATCAAGTACCTTTTGATTGCAGCGGCTTTTGTGAACATATCCGGGATTTTCACTATTTTTGACATTCCTCCGCGATATTTCGGTGGAAATTGAGGATTTTTGGCAGAAAAACACGTATTTTTAGTGATTCATCAATAGAAAACAATAAAATAACGAAAAAAACCGGGAAAAACTAGAAAAAACTGCGAAAAACCAAAAATTATGCAACAATTTTTGAAAAATTCCATTCCGCGGCCGTGGCCGTGGCCGAGGATTTCCTCGGTCACTGTCTCGCACTCTCTACGTTAAGCACACTCTCTCGTCGGCTAAAGCCGTCGTTGGCATGGCAACTGGCATTCTGAATTCACAGTCAGAAAAGAAGAGAATAGCCGTCTAAAAATTGAAATTTAGACAGAGAAAAGTTTGAAAAAATGTTGGAAATCAAATTTTTATCCCACACAATCGATAAATCCCCATTTTCCCCAAAATTCGTTGCGAGACCCATATATAACATTTATTATTGATTAATTTCCATATTTTCAACCATTTGTTCCAAGAAATTCATTGAAGCTTCTTTTTTTATATAAATTCAAGCCACTTCCCTTTTTCCATATCCATTTAATTCAAAACTTCCCAAGTGTTCATTTCATATTATTGATTATTTTTTCAAAAATATCATATTACATTCAGAATGTCCTCAGAGGAACCATCAACAGTTCGAGTGAAAGCACGGCCGGTTCTATCCGAAATGCCTTCAAATATAAAAGAAATGATAGCGGAGAATACGGTTATTAACACGAGGTGATTATTTATCAATTGATAACTTGATTAGGATAAAAGATAGCAAAAAGTGGTCAACTAGAAAGTTGTCAGAAATTGTCTACTCTACAACTTTCCAATTGATCACTTTTTTCTATCGCCACTCCTTATCAAGTTATCAACGGATTTCGTCAAGCTTCAATTTTTCAATGATAACTTGATAAGGAGTGAAAATACAAAAAAGTGGTCAACTAGAAAGTTGTCAAAAATTGTCTCTTCTACAACTTTTTAGTTGACCACTTTTTTCTATCTCCACTTCTTATCAAGTTATCAACAAATTTTTTTCATCATGGAGAATTTTGGGATTTTAGTGATAACTTGATAAGGAGTGAAGATAGCAAAAAGTGATCAACTGGAAAGTTGTAGAGCAGAGAATTTTCTATCGATTCATCATTTTTTTATATTTTTTTATAAAGTACTTTTTCCAGATTCACCCTTCGAAAAGTGTCAACCCACTTTCGCGCTGCAGTTGACTTCTCCAAGTTGTCATTTGAAGACGTCGAAATACGATCTTGTGAACTCTACGTGCTTCTGATTCTGAATGGGATGCGTATTGTGTACATACCTTATGGAAGGGGTGTAGACATACTGAGGGGTTCCTTATCCGTTACACTCATCGGAGAGGATTTTGTGAAAAAAGCTTTGGATGACTTTGAGATAATTATGAAGAGCCCAAAGATTCATGTGAAGCATTTGAAATTATCGATTAGTCGGGACGAAGAAATTGCGCCACGAGTGAAGAATCGCATTCGGGAGATATTCCACAGTTTCAGTCACAAACTGTCAATTGGCGAACTCACAGTTGAAACTTCTTCGGATCAGAATCTGATTGTAGAACTGCTTCGTGATCTTAAGCCTAGGATTCTGAAGTCATTGAGAGCTGGAAATGTGGAGGGATCCTGTGCAGGAATTGTGGATACGGAACATTGGCCGTTTTTAGAAGAAGCTGTTCTTGGAGACGTCGGGGGAGTGCCAATCTCGAAGTTTTTGCATTTGAGAAGATTCCAAGCGAGAGATCTCACAATGACAAGGGAAGTGGTGGAGGAGATTGTTCAGGTGGGTAGAAAATGTTATGCTCTACAACTTTTTAGTTGGTCACTTTTCGATATCTCCACTCCTTATCGAGTTATCACTTGATGAAAGCAACCTTTTAGAAATCTATTGATAACTTGATAAGAAAAAGAGATAGTTAAAAGTGATTAACTACAAAGTTAATGAAAATGTTATGTTCTACAACTTTCTAGTTGACAACTTTTCCTTATCTCTACTCCTTATCAAGTTATCAGTAGATTTCTGCAAGCTTCTCATATTTCAGGCGTTCCTCCAACACCCCAACAACCACGAGTGCTACAAATTTTCCACAGGAGACGGAAATCTGTTCCCAGTTTGGGAAGAAGCAATGTCAGACTATTCGCCTGCTCGACCGATAATCCCAATCCCCGGAACTGATTATCAGCTGAAAATCAAATCTGGCGAATTTCATCGATTCATGGTTTTATTTGAAAGGATCGGAGGTCCAGTTCAATGAGAAGTTTCAATAATGATGTATTATTTGTAAAATGTATTGTAATTTGAATTGTGGATGAATAAAGTTTTTATTTGATGATAAAAGTTAAGCTGATAAGGAAAACCTTGGTTATTCTGAATTTGTGAGCAGATGGTATTTATTGTAAGTCGGTAAGATGTGACGACACGGCTGTCACATGTTACTATACGTCAAGATAGTGTCAGATTTTATGGGACAGGTGGATTCCCAGGAGGGAAGAGAATGAGGGATATGGGAAGGGGTCCCAGGGGACCAATGGGGCACATCGGAATCGATTGGAAGGGGTCTAGGGGGTAATGGGACTGATGAGGGATAAGAAATGGGACTGATAAGGAGAGATCAGTGGAGAATGTGAGTTGATGTTGCTTGAATTGAAACTGGTGCTCTCACAGTGATATGGTGATAAGGGAAGAAGAGGTTTTCGTCAGAAATCCAAAAAAGGAGTGTCAAGACAATTTTAGTTTTTTTTTTTCAAATTTTCTGTGTTCAGACCACAAGAAATTGAATATAACTCGGCTCAAAATGATCCGTTTGAGCTCAGCTTTGGACATTTTGTACCTGAGAGAACTAGAAAACTGTCTTGAATTTAAGGTGAGGATTTATGGAGATTCAGATGAGGGACGTCATCTGGAATTCTGGAAACCGAAAAATGGAAGTGAACAAAATAAAACACTTCTCTAATTTTTTTGGAGGTTCCTGGAATTTTTAAAATGTGCTTTAGGGTTTAAAAAACACCCCAAACATTTTTGTGAGAAAAGAAACATTTTGAAAAATTTCAGAATTTTTTGAAAAAAGGTCGTTAGGGTCCCTAACATTCATAGGGTCCCTTTTTTCGAAAAATTCTAAAAAATTTCAAAATTTTTATTTCATCACAAGAATGTTTGAGGTGTTTTTATGAACCCCAGAGCAAATTCTAAAAATATCCGGAACTTCTGAAAAAAGAAAAAAATTTTCAGTTAGGTTTTTCGATTTTCAGAATTCCAGATGACGTCCCTTCTCCATGAATCTTCCCCAAAAATTTTGAGCATTTTTCTAGTTCCCTCAGGTACAAAATATCCAAAGCTGAGCTCAAACGGATCATTTTGAGCCGCTGGAAATTAAAAAAAAAATTTTATTGTTCCCATATTCCCCTTATCACTATCATATCATTTTCCTGATCACCATGTCAATTCCCTCATCACCATATCACTTATCACCCTCACCCCTAACTCCTCCCCCACCCCCTCCATCGTCACATCGCTCTTCGCCCCGCCCCTTGCACTCCGCCCCTTACAGACCCATGCCCCATCCCTCACATATCCTCATTCACATTCTTCCTCTTTCCATCATGGCATCGTCCAATCAATCGATAATGAAGGACCACTTCCCCCCACCACGTCCCGTTCCACCGACTCTCGGTCCTCAACAAAACATCCGTTATATGGTAAGTTCTCATTTTTCAGATTCCTTAATAATTCTTTGGGTTTCAGAATCCGCCTTCAGATGACGTTCTCGTTGAAGCATTGGAGCAGGAGAATCAGAAGCGCAACAACGATATGAAGGCCCATCACGACAGAATCGACGAGTTGATCCAGCAGGACGAGGATGATCAGTTGCTTGATGAACTTCTGAATGACCTAGCCGACTTGCCGGAGGATTTGAATCCAGATGACTTTGCTGATCAGTGGGATGAGCAGCTTGATCAGATTGAGAACGAGAAGAGAGAAGAGGAGCTTCATCGCCAGATTCAAGAGAATCCAATGGATCTTCAAGTGCCCCAATGGATCGGTGCAGACTTCGAAGTGCCCAATTCAACGCCAAGATTCCGGATCGCCAAGCCTCAAGCTCCGGAAGCTCCAGTCTTTGCTGATCAATTGGTTCGAGAGCCTGAGCAGATTGATAATGCTGAGGATACTGATAAGGATGCTTATCAAGAGGAGACTCATCAAGAGAATCCAATGAATCTTCAAGTAGCTGAGGTTACTGATAAGGATGCTTATCAGCAGGTTCAAGAGATTCCAATGAATCTTCAAGTCCCCCAATACATCAACAAATGGGGCTGTGCAGTCTTCAGAGCACCTGTGCAGCAAGAGCAGAGGGAGGTTCAGATTCCACAGCTCCAGAAGCCAAGGATTCATGACCTTCCAGTCCGTCCAGTGAACTCTCAGCATGTTCAGCTCCACCAGCAGGAAGCTCAACTCCAGCAGACTCCACAGTATGCTCCAGCCCCTCAGCTTCAGCTCCAAGCTCCAGCTCCCCAACCCAAGAAGCCAAGGATCCGCAATCTTCCAGTTCGCCCAGCCAACTCTCAGCATGTTCAGCCCCAGAACTACCAGTTCTACCACAAGCAGGTCGAGAATGTTCAGCCCCAGTTCCTCTACCCTGTCAAGGTCGTTCCAAGACCTGAGGTGGTGGTTCAGCTGCCAGCTCCAGTTCCAGCTCAGCCCCAGAACTTCAAGATGGCCCCTCCACTCCTTCCAGCCCCACCACTCCAGAACCTCGGAAAGTTCTTGCTGCCAGTTCGTCCAGTGAACAGCTTCCAGTTGCCACCCCAGCAGGTCAATGTTCCAGTCGAGACCCGTGCTCCGATGCTTCCAGTTCGTGCTCAGCGACCAGCTCCGTACCAGATCCCGAGGAAAAGAGTCCTGAATGCTCCATCTCCACAACTCGAGAATCTCCGACCGACTTGGCTCCAGACTCCCCACAATCAACCGTCGACTTCAGATGTTCAAGTTATTGATGATGATATCCAG
The DNA here is from genome assembly GCA_900536315.3 of Caenorhabditis becei. Taxonomy (NCBI): domain Eukaryota; kingdom Metazoa; phylum Nematoda; class Chromadorea; order Rhabditida; family Rhabditidae; genus Caenorhabditis; species Caenorhabditis becei. The sequence goes on along the minus strand of LR539864.1, from coordinate 730,330 downwards.
TGGATTTGAATTATGCTTTTCCCGATTTACTTGAATTGTCAAATAATAATTTGCAAATTTCAATAAAATAAATACTAACTTCAAAAAATTGTTTTTTATGTTTAAAAAATGGGTCAGCGGGATTTTGGAGTGTCGTCAGAGTGTGATCAGAAAAAAACCAAACTGCCAAGGGAACTCCGAATACTCGCAGCTTGAGAATTCGCTATAAATTTGTGTACAGACAGAATCGACGTCGCTGTTTACGAAAATCATAGTGGTTTTCCGCGAAAACGCCCGTATTCTGAATTCTGACGTCTTCAAGTTTGTGTGGTGGTTTCCGAAAATTTCACGCCCTCTCTCTCTTGTCACCGGCCTCGCGCGCCAGGTGTCGGCTGTCACCGGTGGTGCAGTGGTTGTGTGTTCGGACGGTACGCTGTTGCTGCTGCGGGTTCGTTTCCCTTTTCCCGAAATTTGTTTTGCCAGACTCCCTCGTGCAAAATTGTCTCCCAATTGCATACAATATCGTTTTTTCGAAACTTTCGCTTCATTCCATGATTCGAATAGTTGCCGAACTTGATGTTTAGGATGATGTAGAGTCGAATAGCATAAAAAATACAGATCCTGATTCTCATGTTTTTGAACAAACTTTTAGAAAGTGTAGAAATTGAAGAAAAAAAAACAATTTTCAAAAAAATTTTTTATTTGGAATTTTTTGATTTTTGAATTTTATCGATTTTTTCCACGTGAACCTCTTTTTTCTATGTTTTTTCTTCAAAAAAACATAAAAACTAGACTATTTTTACGTTATCATTTTCTTATCATTTATCACGTGATTTTCTAGGCTAGATCTTATCAGTTGCATATAAAAGGGGCTTGGAACATCCGAAGAATCAGTTTTTGCTTCTGGAGCCCCAACGATGGACCATTGGATTATGGACAGTGTGAGTTGTGCCTTCAGAATTCAGAATCCCCCCAGATTCCGATGAGTTGAATGTTACTGAAGCGGTGATGTGACAATTGATCGGACTTTGGATATGTTGATTCAGAAGCGCTTGCCGAATCGATGAGGCTTCTGAATCTTTGTAGGACGCAAAAGAAAAAGTTATGAAAAACCCTGTCTAACACTATTGTTTTTTTCATGTACACATTGGCAAATCAACGGATTCTGGAGTCGAAAAACGAAAAGAAATTATGGAATGACGTGGAATTCATTGCACCAGGAAATATAAAGGCTTTCATTCTTGAATTCTGAATTCAGGTATTTGAATTCTTGGGCGGGAGCTGGAAAAGCGGGAAATTCGAATATTCATGTAGTTTTGTTTTCGTTTCAAGACCTACCGTAAATCCTCTATTAGAAGGGCACCCAATAGTTTGACTTTGAGCTGAATTATCTCAAAAACTAGAAGAGTTATCAAAACGTTGTCAACTGCAAAGTTGTAGACGAAGATTAGAACTACAACTTTGCAGTTGACAACTTTTTGATAACTCTCGTAGTTTTTGAGTTAGAAAAGCTCAAAGTGAAACTATTGGGTGCCATTCTAATAGAGGTTTTGCGGTATGTCTTCAGAATTCAGAATCCCCCGTACCGTCCGAACACACAACAAGAGAGAGGGCGCCGCCGCCTGGAAATCTCGAAATCCAAGTGAAATTTTCGGAAACCACCACACAAACTTGAAGACGTCAGGATTCAGAATTTGGGCATTTTCGCGGAAAACCACTATGATTTTTGTAATCAGATTCTATCTGTACACAAATTTATAACGATTTCTCAAGCTGCGAGTATTCCGAGTTCCAAAAGTCAATAACTGCCCCGATAACCGATGATAAAGAGAATTCCGAGGAGAAAATGAGCGGAGAAAAGCGAAACTCGAGGAGGATCCCGTAAAAATCGATAAATACGATTTGAAATCGTTCCTCCGCTGTGATTCTTGGTCGAAATTGCTGGAAGACGAGTTCAAGAAGCCGTATATTGGAAGAATCGAGAAATTTCTGAATTCGGAGCTGGAGAAGAAGAAGCAAGTGTTCCCGCCAGCCGATGAGATCTTCACGGCGTTCAATGTTCTGCCGTTTGATCAAATCAGTGTTGTTATCATCGGCCAAGACCCTTATCATGGTGATAATCAGACACTCTCGTTCAGTGTGCAGAAGGGCGTGAAGCCGCCGCCAGTTTGTTTTTTTCTGATCCCAGACGACACTCCGAATTCCCGCTGACCCATTTTTTTAACATAGAAAAAAGTTTTTTAAAGTTAGTATTTATTTTATTGAAATTTGCAAATTATTATTTGACAATTCAAAGAAATCGGGAGAAAACGCATAATTCAAATCCATTGGATATCATCATCAATAACTTGAACATCTGAAGTCGACGGTTGATTGTGTGGAGTCTGGAGCCAAGTCGGTCGGAGATTCTCGAGTTGTGGAGATGGAGCATTCAGAACTCTTTTCCTCGGGATCTGGTACGGAGCTGGTCGCTGAGCACGAACTGGAAGCATCGGAGCACGGGTCTCAACTGGAACATTGACCTGCTGGGGTGGCAACTGGAAGCTGTTCACTGGACGAACTGGCAGCAAGAACTTTCCGAGGTTCTGGAGTGGTGGGGCTGGAAGGAGTGGAGGGGCCATCTTGAAGTTCTGGAGCTGAGCTGGAGCTGGACGAGTTGGAACTGGCCGCTGAACCACCACCTCAGGTCTTGGAATGACCTTGACTGGGTAGAGGAACTGGGGCTGAACATTCTCGACCTGCCGGTGGTAGAACTGATAATTCTGGGGCTGAACATGCTGAGAGTTGGCTGGGCGAACTGGAAGATTGCGGATCCTTGGCTTCTTGGGCTGCGGAGCTGGAGCTTGGAGCTGAAGCTGGGGAGCTGGAGCATACTGTGGAGCCTGCTGGAGTGGGAGCTGAACATGCTGGGAGTTCACTGGACGAACTGGAAGGCTCTGCTTTTGCTGCATGGGTGCTCTGAAGACTGCACAGCTCCATTTGTTGATGTATTGGGGGACTTGAAGATCCATTGGAATCTCTTGAACCTGCTGATAAGCATCCTTATCAGTAACCTCAGCTACTTGAAGATCCATTGGATTCTCTTGATGAGTCTCCTCTTGATAAGCAACCTTATCAGTGTCCTCATCAATCTGCTCAGGCTCTTGAACCAATCGATCAGCAAAGACTGGAGCTTTCGGAGCTTGAGGCTTGGCGATCCGGAATCTTGGCATTGAATTGGGCACTTGGAAGTCTGCACCGATCCATTGGGGGACTTGAAGATCCATTGGATTCTCTTGAATCTGGCGATGAAGCTCCTCTTCTCTCTCCTCGTTCTCAATCTGATCAAGCTGCTCATCCCACTGATCAGCAAAGTTATCTGGATTCAAATCCTCCGGCAAGTCGGCTAGGTCATTCAGAAGTTCATCAAGCAACTGATCATCCTCGTCCTGCTGGATCAACTCGTCGATTCTGTCGTGATGGGCCTTCATATCGTTGTTGCGCTTCTGATTCTCCTGCTCCAATGCTTCAACGAGGACGTCATCTGAAGGCGGATTCTGAAAATGGAAGGATTATTTAGGATTCTGAGAAAATGAGAACTTACCATATAACGGATGTTTTGCTGAGGACCGAGAGTCGGTGGAACGGGACGTGGTGGGGGGAAGTGGTCCTTCATCATCGATTGATTGGACGATGCCATGATGGAGAGAGGAAGAATGTGAATGTGGATATGGGAGGGCTGGGACATGGGTCTGTAAGGGGCGGAGTGCGGGGGGCGGGGCGAAGAGCAATGTGACGATGGAGGGATGTGGGTGGAGTTAGAGGTGGGGTTGATAAGTGATATGGTGATAAAGGGAGTGATAAGGAAAGTGATATGATAGTGATAACGGGGATATGGGAACAATTTCAATATTTTTTGAAAAAAATTTCCAGTGTTTAGGGATTCTAAAGCCAAGAACTTGAATAACTCGGCTCAAAATGATCCGTTTGAGCTCAAATTTGGTCATGTTGTACCTGAGTGGACTAGAAAACTGTCTTAAATTTTTGGTGAGGATTCATGAAGATTCAGATGAGGGACGTCATCTGGAATTCTGAAAATCGAAAAAAAAAAGAAAAAATTCTAGGATTCATAAAAACAGCTTTTCGGTTGAAAATCTGGGTTTTCTAGTCGTTTTTGAAAAAAATTCCTTTAAAAATCGATAAAATTAACTATTGCCGTTCCGCGGTGAGTTACCTTATGGGTCTCGCCACGAAAATGGTTTAACGGCTTCTGAACAAGATTTTGTCACTTTTTCTGATGAAAACGAGTGAAATTTCTTGAATTTGATCATTTCGAACCATATTCCAGCAGTTTTCACCAATTTTCAGTGCAAAACCATGCATTTTTGAGTATTTTGACGCGATTTCTCAAAAACACCCTAATTTTCTTGAATTATCAGTGTAATTCGCCCAATTTTACCAATTTCCATCAGAAAAGTGTCAAAAACTCGTCCAGAAGACGTAGTTCCGTCAGAAACCATTTTCGTGGCGAGACCCAATGACTAATAATACTTTCAAAGACAATTTGCACAAATTCACATTTTTCTGGAAATTTCCTGTGTTTAGAGATTCTATTCACGAATTTAGGGGTCCCCCGTGGGTCTCCAAAAAATAAGAATACATTTTTTGGTTCGATTTTTTCGGTTTTCAGGATTCCAGATGACGTCCCTCATCTGAATCTTCATGAATCCTCACCAAAAATGTTGGGCATTCTTCTAGTTCCCTCAGTGAAAACATGTCAAAAGTTGAGCTGAAACGGATCATTTTGAGCCGAGTTATTCAAGTTCTTGTGAAGGTATATATGAATTTCCGACCGCTACTGTATTGCTCTGGGCTCCCAAATCTCCGAAAATCCAAAAAAAAAAGAGGAGACTTCCAAAAAAATTTAGAATTATTCCATATTCTCCACTGATCTCTCCTTATCAGTCCCCTTCCTATTCCCTTATCAATCCCATTTCCCCATCGATCCCTTCCAATCTATCCCAATGTACCCCATTGGTCCCCCGGAACCCCTTCCCATATCCCCCCATTCTCTTCCCTCCTGGGAATCCACCTGTCCCATAAAATCTGACACTATCTTGACGTATAGTAACATGTGACAGCCGTGTCGTCACATCTTACCGACAGCTACCTTACAATAAATACCATCTGCTCACGAATTCAGAATAACAAACCGCGTGGTTCTCCTTATCAGCTTAACTTTTATCATCAAATGAAAACTTTATCATATACAAGTGAATCTACAAAAAAAGTGGTCAACAGATTTGCGTCTCCTTTTGCAGAAAATTCGTAGCATTCGTGGTTGTTTGGGTCTTGGAGGAACGCCTGAAATATGGGAAGTTTGCAGGAATCTACTGATAACTTGATAAGAAGTGGAGATAGGGAAAAGTTGTCAACTAAAAAGTTGTAGAGCATAACATTCTTGACAACTTTGTAGTTTATCACTTTTCTCTATCTTCAATCCTTATCAAGTTACCAATTGATTTCTGAAAGGTTGCCTTTATCAGATGATAACTTGATAAGGGGTGGAGATAGGGGAAAGTTGTCAACTAGAAAGTTGTAGAGCAGACATTTCTCAATAACTTTGTAGTTGATCACTTTTCCCTATCTTCAGTCCTTATCAAGTGATCACTAAAATACCAAAATTCATAGTCCGATATTGCTTCTAGACAACTTATGAACAGATTTCCGTCTCCTCCTGGCAGGTTTCAGGGAAAAATATCGATTCTCAACAGAGCAAACTAACAAATTCAGTGAAGATCCATTTTTGAAAAGAAAAAAAACTTTATTGAATTCTCAATAGAGCGCACTTTCAGTTAGTTCAAGAGAAAAAAACGTTCTCAATGATTGATTGGATTCCATTTTTTTCAATTTTCAATATTTGAAATTTTTGAAATTGTAAAAAAATCCAATCATATCTTTCTTATCATTTTATCACTTTTTCTTCTTCTTTACAAGTTTCTCCCCCTTTTTCTCTCTTTTTCTCTCTCGTCTCATCCGCCCACAAGGTCATTCCATCTCTCCAACCGATCCATTCTTGAAGAACACTCGGACAAGATGACCTACTTACGGATATTCTCTTTACTGGTATTTTTGGGTTTTTTTAGCTTTATTGGGTGAGTTTTGGGAGAAAAATTGAAAAAAAATGAATTGGAATTATTGAGGAATTCGAAAAATTTAGGAATTTTTGGAATATTCTGAAAATTTTTTGAAAAATAATTTTTGAAAAAATGAAAAATGGAGAAAAATAGTGGAGTTTTATCAATATCAATCTAGTAAAAAATAAGAAAAAAATTGAAAATTCCATAAAATTTTGAGAAATTTTGAAAATCCAAAAATTTGAAAAAAAAAGTTTTTTTTGAAATTTTTTTTTCTGGATTTTTCATGATTTTTATTGGAATTCGAAAATTGATTTTTTGAATAAAATAAAAATCTAAATTTTCGTTTTAATTGAGAAATGTAGGTGAGAGGATACTGAAAAATTTATAGATTTTTTGGAATTTTTTGGAAATGTTTGGAATTTTTCAAAAAATTATAAAATTAAAAAATGAGAGAAATTCCGGTATTTCATGAGAATTCAAATTAAAAAATTGAATATTCCAGAAAATTCTAGAAATTTTGAAATTTTGAAAATCTGAAAAAAAGCAATTTTTTTTTGTTCGGATTTTTCCCAATTTTTTTCACATTTTTTTTGAAATTCAAATATTGATTTTTAATGGAAATTATCAAAATTCCCATTTTTTAAAATAAAATTTTTTGAAAATCTGAAAAAAAAATTTTTTGAAATTTTTTGTTTTTTTCTGATTTTTTACAATTTTTTCTGAAATCCAAATATTGATTTTTTTCAATAAAAATTATCAGAATAATCAGTTAAATTTTTATAAAATTTCCAATTTCTCTTCCAGATGTCACTGCCCTCACATGATGGGAGTCAAGCCGCCGGGACCCCAGGCGGGTCCAAGTGCCCCAGGAAAACTTCCCGATGGAGATGAGGTGAAAATCAATAATATCGTCATTTCATAAATTTTGCGTTCAAAATTTCAAATTCCTGCCCACGATATCTCGCAGCGAAAAGTACAGCAAAATTTGAATTTTTCAAACTTTTTCAAATTTTGCCCAAAATCAACCCTTTTTCACCATTTTTGGATCAATCGATGAGGAATTTTGTAGCACGGAAAATCAGAACTGATTTAGACGGTTTACGAATCAATTATTCCGTAAAAACGCCAAAATTTGAAAAAATCCCCTCAAATTCATATTTCTGTGCATTTCGGCGTAGCGGTGTTTGCAGAATGCACTAAACTTGACGCGCAAACTTGGAAATTTGCAAAATTTGCTGAATTTTGTAGGAAAACAGTAGAAAATGCCAAATCTTACTGTACTTTTCGCTGCGAGATATCGTGCGCGGGAATTTGAAATTTTGAAACTCCAAAAAATAAAAAATAAATTTAGGGCTGGGATTTCGACGAAAAATCGGCTCCAGGGATTCTTCCAGATGCTCATTTTATCCAGTCCACGTATATTTATAGGTCACCGAATAGTAAGTTTAAAAAATGGAAAAAATGATAAGATTTGTAATTCTCAATAGAGCAAACTTGCAAAAAATGGGGGAATTTCAGTGAAAAAGCCCCTAACAACTTCATTTTTTGCATTCTGAATAGAGCGAACTTACTGATTCATCAAAAATCGATTTTCCAACTGATTCTCAATAGAGCGCACTTTCAGTTCAAGAGAAAAAGTTCTCAACTCGAGTTGTGGAAGTGCTGAAACAAGTCCGTACCCGTCTCGCCAAATCTGCCCGTCTAACTTTGGAAAATGAGAATGTAAGTTGTCAAATGCGCTCTACCGAACACATAAATTTTTATTTTTCAATTTTCCATTTTCAGATCGAATGTTCCTCCCCAACCGATCACTATCGGTGCCAAGAATTCCCAACAACTGGCACTTGGAACTATTTTATTGTGGAGGATCAGTAAGTGCGCTCTGTTGAGACATTTTTTGAAATTTTGACATTTTTCCAGAAAAAACGGCGCAGTAACGTATACATTTGAGAGGAAACACAATGAGAAAAACGATGGGACGATTGAAATGGCACTTTTAGAGTAAGTACGCAAACACACTGACGGGAAAATGCAGAAAAATCAAAATTATTGAAAAATGCATCAGAATTGACGGGAAAGTGCACAAAAGTTCAAGAAAAGTCAGGAAATTTTTGAAAATACGCCAAATTTGACGAAAAAGTTCAGAAAAATTCAAATTTTCCGAAAGATATGCCAAAATACCCGAAAAAATGCAGAAAATTTGAAATTTTGGAAAAATGCACCAGAATTGACGGGAAAGTGCACAAAAAAAGGGAAAAAGTTCAAATTTTTCAAAAAGTATGCCAAAATGCACGAAAAAATGCAGCAAGTTCAAAATTTTTGAAAAATGCATTACACTTGCCGGGAAAGTGCAGAAAATACAAAATATTCGCAAAAGCATTGAAAATACACCAAATTTGACGGGAAAATGCAGAAAATTCAAAATTTTCGAAATTTTCCGAAAAATGCATTAGAATTGACAAGAAAGTGCACAAAATTTCAAAAAAACTTTAAAATTGACCGAAAATGCGTTTAAAATGACGGAAAAATGCAGATAGTTCGAAATTTTTGAAAAATGCATCAGAATTGACGTAAAAGCGCAGAAAGTACAGAAATGTTCAAAAATACATCAAATTTGACAGGAAACTGCAGAAAATTCGGAAAATTTTGAAAAACACATTAGATTTGACGAGAAAATGCAGAAAAATACTGAAATTATCAGAAATACACCGAAACTTACAGAAAAATGCACAAAAAATCAGCGAAATTCGAAAAATCGTCAAAAATACACTGAAATTGACAGAAAAATGCACAATTTTCGAATTCCCAAAAAAACAACCCATTTTTCAGTGCTCTTTCCCGTCATTCTCCATCATCTCTTCTTCTTTTCGCTTCTTCCGAAGCTGAAAAAGAAGTTGGATATATTCGAGCATTGACGACATCCGAGTTGAATGTAAGTCGATTTTCAATTTTAAAAATTTCAAAAAAAAAAATTTTTTTTTTCAATTATTCCAAAAATCACTCAATAAATACTTTTTTCGATATTCCTATATTTCTAAGTTTTCCGAAAAATCAATAACTCTCCCATTTCCAGTCCCTCAACTCTGACCCATCCGAAGAAATCTCCTATTCCCTGGAAAAATTCGGTCCAAACGAGCTGAATCTTCTGGAACCCGCTCTTCTAGAAGTGAGAACCGGATCCGGATTGGCTCTGGAATCGGAATCGCTTCAAAAAATCGATAATACAGAGGAATTCGACAAGTTGTTGGACGAGAATGAACACGTGTTCATTTTGTTCTGGAATAGCAGTGAGTTATCCAATTTTCTGAAAAATTAGAGAGAAAAAAGGAAAATCATGAAAATCCAAAAATTGGAGAAATCCAAAAAAAACTAGGGTAAATTATTATCGTTGCAACTCAAAAGTTCATCGGGTAGATTTACGGAGTTGCGGGTCTCGCCAAGCGCGAAAGCAAAACGTGCTGCGCCTTTAAAGTACGGTAGTTGTTCAATTTGTCTTTTTACACTATTTTTCCTCATTTTCCTCGGTTTTTAGCACAAAAAATGTATTTTTTGTGTAAAAAATGCGAAAATCGGTTGAAAAACCGAGGAAAATGAGGAAAAATAGTGGAAAAAGACAAATTGCGCAACTACCGTACTCTAAAGGCGCAGCACGTTTTGCTTTCGCGCGTGGCGAGACCCGCAACTCCGTAAATCTACCCGATGAACTTTTGAGTTGCAACGATAATACAGATTGCTAAAAAACAAAAAAATTAAAAAAAAAAAAGGAAAATCAGAAAAAAGTTTGAAAAAAATCGCTGAAAAACGGAGAAAATGGGGAAATCTGACAAAAATTTGAATTTCAAAAAATGAAAAAAAAATTGAAAAAAAATTTTTCCAATTTTCAATTTTTTTCAAATTCCCAAATCTAATAATCATACCTAGTATTTATCACACGAATAACTTATCAAACAAAAAACAATAATTATAAAACATCCTTCTATTCATCTATTCCTTGACCTCATCGCCTTTTCCCTGCTCCTGAACCTCCGGCTCCTGCTCATTCTTCTTGACCATCTGCATCAGATCCTCCAGCTTGATCTCGAATCCCTCCTCGAGTCTCAACCCAATCTTTCCGACGCCTTCCTCGTCCTTCACAATCTTCAACTCCGTCTGCTTCGCCGCATCCGTATCGTAGATCTTCTTCAGCACCTTCGTCCGCTGTCTCCGATGGTAGTTGGCGACTTTGGCACGAACCTCGCTGACCGATTCGATCACCACCACCTTCTTCTGCTGATCCTCGGCAAGCATCAGTTCGAGGGCTTTCTCGTCGAATCGCTGGCCTTCGCCAAAGTCTCCGTCTTTTTTCTCTTGCATGCTGTCGATCAGTTTACGAGTTCTCTCGACGCATTCATCGGCGAGACGGTCGACTCTGGAAGATCAGAAGGTCAATGGGAAACTGATTTTCTAAAAAATTGAAGACAATCCAATTTTTTCCTGAATTTTTTGAAAATTGAACTCAATTTTTTGTAAAATCGCCGAAAATTAGAGAAAAATTTCAAAATTTCAATTTTGATTTTTTGAAAACTCAAAAAATTTTTTTTTTCAAAAATCGCCGGGAATTAGAGAAAAAAACTAGATTTTTTCCGAATTTTCTAAATTTTCAAAACAAAAATTTTATTTTTTAAAAATCGCCGGAAATCAGAAAAATTGATTATATCAGTTTTTTTGAAATTTTTGGAAATTTAAAATTTTTTAAAATTTGAAAATACAAAATTTTTCCACTCACTCCAAAGCAACATTCAAGTCGACACTGGTGAGCATCTCGACGTTTTCCTGTCCGGGATGATGGGTTTTGATGTGTTGGACGACGAATATCTCACGACGCCGGGCATATTCACAGGCGGAACATTTGTACGGGCGGTAGTTCAGATGGGCTTCCAGGTGGTTTTTGCTGGAAAATGAGAGGGGGAATTAGAAAAAAAATGAATTTCTCCAAAAGCAAAAAATTTAAATTTGCAACAAAGTGGAAAAAATTAGAAAAATCTGGAAAAATTCGGAAAAAAACTAAAATTTGGTAATTTTCGAAACAATTTTTTTTTTCAATTTTTCAATTTATTTTTGATTTTTCCAGAATTGAAACTTGCAAAAAGCACACAAATAAATAACGAAAAATCTACAGAAAATTTGAAAAAATAAAAAAAATATTGAAAAATTTCCAATTTTTCAATTTTTTAAAAATTCTCCAAAAATTTACAATTTTTCGAAAAGCACAAAAAAATCTAGTAAAATCCACAAAAAAATTGAGAAAATTTCGAAAATTTCGAAAAAAAATTAATTTTCAAAAATTTTGAGAAAAAAATTTTTTTTTTTGAAAATTTCCGATTTTTGGTTGAATTTCCTATTTTTTCCCCCAAAAACCCACCGATTTCTGGAGCAAATCCACTCATTGCAAATGACGCACAAAACGTTGCGATAACGTCCAAAAGCGGCTTCCCGAAGACGTTGAATCTCAGTCGGCGGCTCCTGATCACTCTTATCTTCGATTTTCGGCTGCGAATCAACAGTAGAATCTGGAGCTTCAAAGTCGATGAGCTCCGGTTTGATAGAGGAAGAAGAGCTGAAATCCCAAAAATAAAAAAATGAAAAAAAATTAGAAAAAAATCAATTTTCCCTTACCATCCCTCCTTGAATTTGTCTCCATTGTCTTCAGAATTTTCCAGAATCTTCTGGGAATTTTCCGAATTCTCCGCCGTCTCCTGCGAAGCGGCAAGATTGTCCAATTCGGATTTCAGATTGAGCCGAGGCTTGGGAATTGGGATCGGAAGGGCCGCAGCGTAGCTGGCAAGGGTGTTGGCGAGATGAGCGTCGCCGCCGGAAGCAACGTATCCGTTGAGGAATTGACAGAAGGCGGCTGGAAATTGATATTTTATTGATTTTTTGGGAAATCGATATTCTGGATTTTTTCAAAAATTCTAAATTGCGATTTTCAGAAATTTTTTTTATTATTAAAAAAAATTGAAACTCCATTATTTTTTGGGAAAAATTTTTTTTGATTCTTGAAAAAATGAAAAAATTATTTTTTCAAAAAATTTAAAAAATTCAAATTTTCAAATTTTATACAAAAAAAACTTTGAAAAAATTTTTTTTTCAAAAAATTAAAAATTAAAAAAAAATTTTTTTTCTGGGATTTAATTTTTTGTGCATTTTGCGTTCTAGCAAAATTCCGAAAAAACATATGAAATCTTTCAAAAAAATTTTGATTTGAAAAAAAATTTTTTTCAAAAAAGTTTGATTTTTAAATTTTTTTTGGAATTTTTTTTTGTTTTTGAATGTTTTAGCAAAATTCTGAAAAAAATGAAATGAATTTTTTTTGACAATTTTAAAATTTTTAAAAAATTCAAAAACCCACTATAAACTTGCAAATAGCCAGCCTTTTTCTTCTCTACCGCCGCATTTCCATCTCCCGAATTGCCGATTTTCAACATTTCCGATTTTTGAACTGGCGCCGAAATCATTGACTTCAAAATGGGAAACTCATCGAGATCCAGAAGTTTCGGCGGATTTTCGACGGGTTCTTCGACGATTTTCAGTGGAAGCTCATCGGAACTCTCGTCATCATCCATCGATTCCATCGGCTCATTTTTCACGTGCAGCTTTTTGGGCTCAGTTGTCGGAATTGGAGAAAGTTGGCGTTTTCGGAGATTTTCCATACTGGAAAAAAACTAGAAAATATAATTTTTTGAAACAATTTTTGGTGGGAATTAAAAAAAAAATTTTGAAAATTGAAAAAAAAATTTTTTTTCAGTTTTTCAATTTTTTTCTAGAAATTTATTTCGGTTTGGAATTTTAAAAAATTACAATCTAAAAAACAATTTTTCTAAAATTTTGAATTTTTCAAAAAGAATTTATTTTAAAATTTGCGAAACTTCAAAATTAAAAAAAAATATTTTCTGATTTTTTAAAAATTACTTATTTCGGTTTGGGATGTTGTGTTTTAGCAAAATTTTGAGAAAAAAGGATGAAAAGTATAATTTTTTCCAAAATTTTTAAAATTTGAAAAAAAAAATTTTTTTTGAGGAAAAAAACATTTTTTTCAAAATTTTGATTTTTTTTGGAATTCATTCCGATTCGAAATTTTCTGTTTTAGCAAAATTTTTAAATCTGGAAAAAATTAAAAAAATGAAATTTTTTTTTTTTGAAATTTGAAGAAAAAACAATTTTTTTTGAAAATTTCTGAATTTTGGGAATAAATTTTTTGATTTTTTTTTTCAATTTTTGGAATTAAAAAAATGAAATATTGAATTTTGCAGAAGAAATTTTGTTTTGAACATTCTTTGAATTTTTCTGAAATTTATTTTAAAAATATTTTTCAACTCAATTTTTTTCAAAAATCAATTTCTTTTTTAAACTCTAAAATCCCAGCTTTTTTCCCAATTCCCCCCGCTTACCTCGTCGATTTCGTAGTGTTTCCGTAGTTGAAACTGAGCGAACTTTGTGCCCCAGTTCATCCTGGCGACCCCAACTCGACATGACCTAGTTGACGTGGTGACCCTTCTGGAGCTGATTAGAACGGTCCGAAGGGCCGTTAGGGGTTGAAAAAGGGTCAAATGTCACTGGAGAAGACGTGAAAAAACTGAAAAACACGTGGAAATCGGGTTTTAGGTGGAAAATTCAAGAAAAAGGGAGAAAAATGGGGGAAAATTGAAGAAAAACCGAGCAAAATTCAAATTTTTTTCGAAAACGGTCGGGGGACTAGGAACCGCGGCCGATGTTTTCTCGGCCATGAGAGAGAAATTTTGCGAGGGAAGTTCAAAATTGAGGGGAAAAGCTTGAAATTAGCGGATTTCAGCGGAATTTTGCTGGATTTTCACAATAAAAACTGGAAAATTATGGAAAATAATGAAAAATGTTCAAAAAACATGTAAAATTTCAAAAAATCGGCCCTAAATGTTTTTTTGATTTTCAGACCGAATGGTTAGCCTTCACACCTTCAATTTATGGTCTCGAACTGCTGAAAAGCTGAAAAACGATGGATTTTCGGGTATTGCCAGTATTGATTTCTCGAAAAATCAATAAAAATTCCAGAATCCATAAAATTGGCTCATGTCGCTTGTCAGGATAATGCAGATTTTTGTAGCGGCTTGAAAACTGAAGATTTCAATACAGTAGTGGCGTTTAGGTATTGATTTTTTGGAAAAATCAATAAAAATCAATAAAAATCGATAAAAACTTCAGAAAAGGTCAAAATATCGGAAAAACCAAAGAAATCGGTGATGAGAAGTATTATGAGAAATGGATTGAATTGTAAGAAAATCAATATTTTCAAAAAAAATCAATAATTCACTTCCAGAATGCTATCAGGACCTCTCCTGAAAATTGATAACACTGATAAGCTATCAGACCTGAAACGTGGAATTTTCCAAGAAAAACGGCGGTCATCAGTGACGATTGGAGTGTTCCCTTCCACTGAATCCACTTCTTTCAAGCATTTTAAAATTGCCGCTGAAAAGTTGAACGGGAAGTTTTATCTGGCTTATTTTATCAGTGATAAGTAAGTTTATCATTATCACTTTTTATCAGTAGAGCGCACTTTCAGAGTTTCCCCTTCTGTGACAACATATCGGCATGCGGAGAAGCAGAAAAGAACGGATTACACTGGAAAATACGACCCGGCCAGTTTGATGGATTTTATTGCGAAATCGTCGATTCCGTCGGTGGTAGGCGGGAAATTTGAATTTTTTGAAAATTTTGAGGAAAAGTGAAGTTTGGTGGTTGCGGACTAGACACTGGATTTTACGACACTTTGAAAAAAAAAATTTTTAAAAATAAGAAAAATTTTTTTTTGAGAAATAAAAATTTCACAATAATTTGGAATTGATCTGAATTTTTGAAAAAAATTAAAAATTTTAATTTAAAAATTTTTTTTTGAAAATTTTATTTTTTTTTTTAGATTTTTTCAAAAAATCAATAATTTTACAGAAATTTTTCAAACTCTCTGAATTCTTTAAAAATTTTAAAAGTTTTATAAAAACCCCAGAAATCAGAAAAAAATTCCTGAAAAAAAAATTTTTTTTCTGAAAAACAAAAAATTTCATAATTTTTTAATTGATCCGATTTTTTCAAAAAATCAATAATTTTACAGAAATTTTCAAATTCTCTGAATTTTTTTTAAAAAAATTCGAAACAATTGTTTGAAAAATCGCAAAAACCGAAAAAAAAATTCAAAAAAAATTTTTTTTTTGAAAAATAAAACAACTTAAAAAAATATTTTTTCAATTTTTCAAATTTATCTGATTTAAAAAAAAATCAATAGTTTTGCATAAATTTTAAATTGGATGATTTTTTTAAAAAATTCAAAAAATTTCATGGAGAAATCCCAAAAATTAAAAAAAAAAAATTTTTTTCGAAAAATAGAATTTTTTAAAATTTTAAAATTTATCTGAATTTTCAAAAAACCTATAATTGTTTTTTAAAATTCCAATAAATCCCATAAAATCAATAATTTCTCCCAGATCGATATCTCCAATGGCTTCTCAACCAACCTTCTCCTTCGTCAAAAACGATCAATTTTAATCCTAATCGGTGCCGAATCCGAATTATTTTCCAAGCTTTCCGCTCGAAAAGACGCCCGGAAACTGTACATTTTCACGAAATTATCGATTGAAAATCTGGAAAATGATGAGAATCTGAAAGAGACACTGGAAGCACTGGGAGTTGACGGAAAACCAGTTATTGTGTTGTTGAACAAGGTGAGTGCGCTTTAATGAAAACATAGTGAGAAATTTGAATTTCTCTAACTTGCGCGTCTGTTTCGGTGTATTCTGCAAACACCGCTACGACAAAATGCACACAAACATGATTTTCAGTGAATTTAGGCGTGGCGGTGATTGCGGAATGCACTAAAATTCACGCGCAAGTTGGGAAATTCAAATTGGCGCGCATCAGCGAAAACTACAGTACGTATTGCACTTTTTACATCAAATGTTGTTAGAAAACACGGAAAAATCAATAATTTTACCGAAAATCACTGAAAAATCAATATTTCAGCAAAAAATTGCAAAAAATCTAAAAAATTCGATTTTTTCGAGTTTGCGCGTCAAGTTTAGCGCATTCCGCAAACACCGCCACGCCAAAATGCACAGAAATGTGAACTTGTGGTGATTTTTCCAAATTTTGACGTTTTTTCTGGCAAATTTTTCGCAAAAATGAATTCCACTTTTCGCTGCGAGACCCGCTGACAAAAATCGCTCCATTACTCAAAATTTGGAATTTTTCAAAAAATGCCAAATCTTACTGTACTTTTCGCTGTGAGATATCGTGCGCGGTAATTTGAATTTCCTAAACTTGCGCGTGAGTTTCAGTGCATTCCGCAATCACCGCCACGCCAAAATGCACTGAAAATCGCGTTTGTGTGCATTTTGTCGTAGCGGTGTTTGCAGAATACACCGAAACAGACGCGCAAGTTATAGAAATTCAAATTTCTTACTGTGATTATTGATTTATCGATTTTTCCAGGACCGTATCCACATCATCCCAGTTTCCAAGCCAAAATGTCCGGATCACCTCCAGAAATTGATTCAAATGACAGCGACTTCTGAGGCGGATAGTGAGTGTTGGAAATGCGCTCTAATGCGAATTTCGAAATTATCGATTGAAATAGAGATTATCGATTGATTTCCAGAAGTCCTTTCCACAAAATCCCCCCATCCACTTCGCCATTTACAACTTCGAAAAGTCAATGAAATGTTCGGATTCGAAAAATCAATAGTTCTACCCGATCACACATTATTCTTGGATTCAGATGTGAGTGATAAGGAGTGATAAGAAAAAAAATCAATAAATTTCAATATTTCAGCCATTCGCCCGTCACCCACCAATTCCAGAAGGCGGAACCGGCGGATGTCCATTCATGCAAGGAGGGGGCGGAGCCAAATCAATCGATAATTCCTATCACAAATCAGAGTTATGATAAAAATGATAATAAAATCTATATCTCCTTATCACTATAACCTAGAAAACCCCATCAGATCGGATTTATGTGAAAGAAAACTGAGAATTTAACAAAAAAAAAGAGAAAATGACGAGTTTTTGTGTGATAGTGATAAGATAGTGATAAAGATTGTGATGTGAGCCAGCACAAAAAAATGGAGAGATTCTTGGAAAATTGAAACCGATGAGACGGATTATCTGTGCATAATGTTTTGGGGGAGAAAGTGCGCTCCACGGCGAACAGTTCGGTGGAGCGCGTTTACAACGCAACGGGGAAACATAAATAGGATTGAATTTGCACAAGTTTCCGCTAGATTTCGGTAGAGCAAATTTGCAAATTGACAAAATGATGAGGATTTTTGGGGAAATTGGAAAAATTTGAAAAAAAATTGGAAAAATTGAGAAAAATGCTAGATTGGCTATTCGATTAGTTAAAAATTGGAAAAAATGAGAAAAAATGAGAAAAATTAGCAACAAATATCAGTGATAACGCGAGATTTACATAGAAATTTAGCCAATAAATAGAAAAAGAGGTAAAAAGACCAAAAAACAAAACCCGGAAATGCCCAGAGATGCCGTGATGATAAGGAGGTGATAAGGAGATGATAAGAAGAGATAAGAGAGGCCTAGATGAAGACTCGATGGAAGTCGTTGGCGCCAAAGTTGCTGTTGCACTTGGGACACTTTCGTTGGCGTGTGTCGTACCTGGAAAATGAGAATATTCATGGAATTTTGGGAGATTTTAGGTAGATGTGAGCAGTTATTTCAAAATTTTTTTGCTATCGAAAATTAAAATTTTTGAGAATTGAACATTTGAAAATCGAATTTTTCAAAATTTTGTAAAGTCTTAATCAAACATTTTTTCAAATATGAAAATTAAGAAATTGGACCAGGTTTATATGCTTTTCAGCATAATTTTCAAGCAAATTCCACAATTTTCAAAAAAAAATTGAAATTAAAATCAATGGACGTTTGAAAATTGAGTTTCTCAAATTCAGATTTTTACATTTTTTTCTAAAAACATTTTTTTGTTTCTGAAACATATTTTTTGAATTCGTAAAATATCATAAATCGAAATTTTGAAATTTTGAAAATAATTTTTAACAAATTCAAAAGTTGAGTCACAGCGAAAACCTATAATTTCTGTCATTTTCAGCCGAATCTCACAATTTCCCGATTTTCCAAAAAATATCAAAATATGTAAAAAACAATTTTGAATTTTACTTTAAAAAAAACGGGATTTTTGAAAAATTGGTAAATTCCAAAAATTTGAGAAAAAAAATTTACTAGATTTTTGGGAACAAATAAAAAAAACTCTAGCTTTAAAAAATGCTTTTGAAAATTTGGAAATCCAGAAATCCGGGAAAATGAAATTTTCAGTTCAAATGTCAATTTTTTAATTTTTCAATTCTAGAAACACAGATTTGGAGCTCTAAACTTCCAGAATTCCGGGAAATTCAAATCCTGGGTCCAGAAATAACTGAAAAAACTTGTGAAAGGCAAAAATTCGTCCCCAAATTAAATTTCAGAAAAAAATTTTTTTTTCAAGATTTTTGGAAATCTAGAATTCAGGGAAATTGAATTCCTGGTTCAAAATCAATTTTTAAAATTTTTCAATTCTAGAAACTTAGATTTTGAACTCTAAACTCCTAGAATTCGGGGAAAATCAAATTTTCAGTTTAAAAATATGAACCAAAAACACTCACATAGTCTTGATGCACGTCTCGCAGAACAAATGATAGCACTTGAGCATGATACAGTCCTTGGGTCGTGTCTTGCACGAAGGACACGTCAACGTCTCCTTCATCTGCCTATTCGCTTCCTCGAGCACCTGGTCCCCGCCTGGTCCACCGGCCGCCTCCATCTTTTTCACCTTATCGTATTTCGTCTTCAACATGTCCAAATCCTCTTCTATCCTGGATCTCTTGAACTTGAGCTCTTCGACTTCTTTCGATTTCGTCGTGTACATTTCCTTGAGATTGTTCACCTGATGCTCCGATTTCTCCACTTTCATCATGTATTCGTCACGGGCCAACGCGATTTCCGCAAGGTTTTTTCGATGGGATTCGAGAGCACTGGTGACACGGCTGGAATTGAGGGAAAAATGAGAAATTTAAACATTTTGAATGAAAATTGATTAAAAATGAATAAAAATTTGAAAAAATTCCATAATTTTGAAAATCTGGTATTTTCAGAAATTTTCTAATTTTTCAAAAATTGAACAGTTGGAAACTTGCAAAAATCGCGATTTTTGACAAAAATTGATAATTCCCAATTTCCAATTTTTCAAAATTCAAAAATAAGGTATTTTAAGAAATTTTCTTGTTTCGCAGTTTTTTCAAAAATTCGGAAAAATCACGGATTTTTACCAAAATTTAATAAAAATGCAGATTTTCCAGAAGAAAATAAAAATAATTTGAAAATCAATAAAATTCGAAGCTTTTCCCTAGAATTAAAATTTCAATAATTTCAGCCAAAAATCCGTCTAGACATCCATTTTTGAACTTTTTTTTTTCAGACTTTTTCAAGAATCATCATTTTTTATTTTTCCATTAAAATCAGGTCTTTCCAGGATTTATCTGCTAGAATTGGATAGGAAATACTCGAATTCGTGTCATTCTGCCCGTTTCCATCAGAAAAAGTGGCAAAACCTTGTACAGAAGCCATATTTCAGCCAAAAATCATTTTCGTGGCGAGACCCAAAGAAAAACTGTATTTGAACCAAATTCCTATCAATTTTTTTGCAAAACTGGAAAATCGTCAAAAATGTTAATTTCCCAATGAAAAAACATGCAAAAATTGCCAAATTCTGAATAATGTTTTTTGAAAACAGAAAAATCCAACAAATGAATTTTAAAAATTTGAAAATTCAAAAAAAAACAGAAAAAAAATATAATCCAATTTTTTTGCAAAATTTTCAGTTTCAGGTATTATTTTCAGGATTTGATTTTAAAAAAAAAACTATAAAAACTCTAAAAACTCACGCCAACTCTGCACTTTTAAACTGCAGGACCTCTGCAAACTTGTTGTTCTGCTCCTCGATGCCCTTCAACCGAAACTCGCTCATCTTGTTCATCTGCGACTCGATATCGGCCTTCTTCTCCAGCGCGTCGATCTTCTCCTTCATCCGACTCTGCACCTGATTCTGAATCATCCGATCGTTCATCATCTTCAGATTCCGATCCTCGAGTTCCTGTTTGTCCCGGACCAGCAACGCCGACTTCTCCTGAATCTCCTCGAGTGCCTGTCCGATCGTCTCCAACTCGTCCGATATGCACTGCTCGTCGCTTGTCAGAGACTCGTTCGTTCGGCGAAGCGTGTCGAGTTCCGCGTATTTTTGACCAAGTTGACGCTCGATTTCTTTCTGGAATAAGGAATTTTTAAAAAAAGAAAGAAAATACTAAAAATTGAAATTTCCCCTGGTTTTTTTCCCATTTTTTGAAAATTGAAAACTTGATAATTTTTTCTTGAAAATCACTGAAACAATATTTCGTGTTTTCAGAGTATTTTTGACCAAAAATTACCAAAATTGAGGTGAAAATGAACGAAAATCAGGGAATCGCTGGATTTTAAAATCTCATTTTGAAGAATTTTTTAAATTTAGCAGGTCAAAATTAGGAAATGTATAGGAAAAACACGAATTTTGACAATTAAAAATGTGGGAAATTTGAAAAATGTACAATTTTTGTCAACTTTGGACCGAGAGCCTATTTTCCAATTTTTCTTCAATTTTAAGTTAAAAAAACTAGATTTTCTCTTTTTTCACTCAATAACTTTCAAAAATTTGTGAAAGTACGGATTTTCTGAAAACAATTCTAAAAAATCAGAATTTTCTTGTTTCAAAACTCACATAAATTTTTTTCAGAAAAATTCAAATTTCGACAATATAATTAAGAAAAATTTGAGAAATTTCAATTTTCGTAAATTTTAGATAGAGTCTATTTCCCATTTTTCCCTAATCATGAAAAATTTGAAATTGTTTTTTACATGTTTTTAAACAAAAAAACAAGATTTTCAAATACTTTACCCAAAAAAAATTATGGAAACTTGATTCAAAATTTTCAAAATTCGAAAAATGTCAATTTTCGTCTTTTTTTGATTCAGAACTATTTTCCAATTTTTGAAAATTAAAAATTCATTTTTACAATTCTTTTACCTGAAAAAATGCAAAAAATTGAGACTGTATTTTTTTAAATTCATAATTTTTACAGAACTTTCCCTTTTTAAAATTTCAACTCCATTTTTTTTTCTAAAAATCGCGAAATCCCCCCTCCAAAACGTACCTGAACATGCTCGAGCTTGTCCTGTTTGTCCTGTGCCCCCAACCTCCTGATCTCCCGTCTCAATCCCTCGTACTCCTGTCTCATCCTGTTATACTCATCCGGCTGAACCGCCGGTGTCTCCCGCATCTCGTCCAACGGCACCAACAGATTCCTGTCCTGAACATCTCTCAACTTCTTCACTTCCGCCTTCAGCTTCCCGATCTCCTCCTTCGCCAATTTGTTCTTCTCCCGTTTCCGAACACAATCCGACTTCAGAGTGCTGTTCAGAGCTCTCAGCGAGTTGATCGTGTTCTTCAGCTCGTCCCATTCGCCTTGTTTCACCGATTTCGAGTGTTCCTGGGCGACAATGTCGAATTCGGCACGGAGCACCTCGTTGTCGTGCATGATCTTGTAGAAGTTGGTGTGCGCTTCAGAGGTGGCCTGGAATGGATGGGAATTGCATTTTTCTGTGTTTTCTGGCTGAAATATGGCTTCTGGACAAGGTTTTGACACTTTTTCTGATGAAAAACAGATAGAAATCACTATTTCAGTCAATTCCTATCAAATTCCATCAGTTTCCACCTATTTTTACAGGTACATGACTTAATTTGGCGTTTTTTAACTGGAAATTGGTGAAAGCTGCTGCATTTTGATAGGAATTGACTGAAATAGTGCATTCTTACCCATTTTCAAGAGAAAAAGTGACAAAATCTTGTCCAGAAGATGAATTTCAACTAGAAACCATTTTCGTGGCGAGACCCATAGGACAAATGTTTTTTTTTCGCTTCCATTTCGCAAAAATTGGACCGATTCGAAAAATTTTTGCGGATTGTGACTTTTCCTGGTAAAAATCGGAAAATCGTCGAAAATTTGAATTTTCCAAAGAAAAACATTGGCTAAAATTGCCAAATTCCAGATTATTTTATGAAAACGGAAAAAATTCAACTATGAATTTTTAAAAATCTGGAGAATTCAAAAACCAGCGAAAAAAAGTTAAATCCGAATTTTTCAGATTTTTCTATTTTTTACAGCTTCATAAACGCCTCTTTTTTGAAAATCCTGGGAAAAATAGCTCTTTTTCTCAATTTTTGCTTAAAATAATTCAACAAATCTGAAATTTCGTTAGTCCCTTCTTTCTTTTTTGAAGACAGAAAAATACAAATATGAATTTTAAAAATCTCGAAAATTAAAAAAAAAAAAGCAAAAAATAGGTAAAATCAGAATTTTCCAGATTTTCAAATTAAATCAAGTAAATACATTTTTCTGAAAAATTCTAACTTTTACAATTTTACCGACGCATTTTTTCTTTGAAAGCCATAACGAAAATAGTTTTTTTTTTAATTTTTTCAGCTAAAAAAATCTAAAAATCTGAAATTTCCCCAATCGTCCCCTAAAATATTCCCAAAAACCGTTTTTCCCCCAAAAATTCACCTGTATCTCCTTCAACGTCTTTGCCTGTTCATCACACATTGAATAGTATCTCTGTTCACTGATATTCCTCAGTTTATCCCTTTCGTGAGTGACCTCCTCAATTTCCTTCGAAACCCTTTCGTACTCTTTCACCGCCAGAGAATAGTATTTCTTCAGATTCTTAAACTCTTCACTGTTATGAACAGCGTCGTTAGAGAGAGGTTGTTGAGCTGGGGACTGAAAAAAAACAAATTTTATAGAAAAAGGCTCAAAAACCAATCAAACCTCAGTCTTTAACTTGCTAATCTCGGCAGCCATTGCCTGGACCTTCTTGTGTGATTCGTTGAGCTCCTGAAGACGTCGAGCCGATAATTCGGCTTTCTCGTCACGTTCAGCACGCAGATTTTCGATCTGGAAGAGGGGAAATTGAGGGTTTGGGCGGGAATTTGAAAAAAATCAATTTTTAAAATAAGAATTGATCTAAAACCTAATTTGAAATTTTTAAAGATTGAAAGATTGAAAAAAAAAATTAAAAATGAAAAGTTCACTACATTTTTCACCAATTTTCGGGGAAATCGAAATTTTTGAATTCTTCTGACTAGATTGGAACAAAACCTGATTTTAAGCCAATTTTAATGAAAATCCTGATTTTTCTACCTTTTTTGCTGAATTCCAGGTGATTTTAGCGAAATTTTCAAATTTCGCTGGCAACATGTGAAAAAATCTGATTTTCTTGCTAATCTTAATGAAAATCCCAACTTTTATTTTTTTTTTTACTGAATTCTGGTCATTTTTTCGAATTTTCAAAATTCTACTGGCTAGATTGGAATAACACCTGATTTCTGGCCAATTTTGATCAATAATCCTGCTTTTTTGCTAAATCCCAAGTCATTTTATTGAAATTTTTGGTTTCTGCTGGTTAGATCTGAATAAAACCTGATTGCTGCCCAATTTTGATAGAAGTCCTAATTTTTCGCACTTTTCTACTGGAATTTTGCTGATTCTCAAGTCAATTTAGCGAAATTTTGAAATTCTGCTGGCTAGATAAGAAAAAATCCTGATTTTTCTATTTCTGGCCGAATTCAATGAAAATCCTGCTTTTTCTAGCTTTCTAACTGAAATTTTCGAATTTCCTTGGTTAGATTGGAATAAAACCTGATTTCTAGCCAATTTTAATAAAAATCTCAATTTTTCGTCTTTTTCTCTGAAATTTAGCTAAATCCCAGTCTATTCCCCTCCAAAACATCCATTCAGCCTATTTCCCAACACACCAACCTCCTTCTGAACCTGTTCACTTGGCGGAGTGGCCGGAGCCGTGTTCCTGGCATCCGAATGTACAATCTCATCCGAAGTGCTCGATGTGCCTGCTGCGGACTCCTGTCTTGCCTTTTCCTCAACGGCAAGGCGGTGCTCGAACTTGGAAGCCAGTCTCATCTGCTTATCGGCTTCGAATTTGGCGTCTTCCACCTGCTTTTCCGTCTCTTCCTGCTTGTTCCAAAGCGAGTCGTACTTGTCCTGAATAGGAAATCAATAAAATCAG
This sequence comes from Caenorhabditis becei, assembly GCA_900536315.3. Lineage (NCBI taxonomy): Eukaryota > Metazoa > Nematoda > Chromadorea > Rhabditida > Rhabditidae > Caenorhabditis > Caenorhabditis becei. Next base: position 706,052 of record LR539864.1, on the reverse strand, counting down.
TATTGAATTTTCAGGAATCGGCCTAGTTTTTCCTATCGGGTTTTTTTTACAAAAAAAAAAGAGTCCATGAAAAATTTCCAAATTAGTCCAATTTTTGGCAAAAATGAAAAAAAAAACACTTTATGATGGGTTTCGCCACGAAAATGGGGGCTTTGGCTGAAATATGGCTTCTGGACAAGGCTTTGACACTTTTATCGGTGAAAATGGGTGAAACTACACGAATTCAGGGGTTTCCTATCAATTTCCAGCAGTTCCCACCAATTTTCAGTGAAAAATCAGGTACTTTGAGGGAAAAGTGCTGAAAATCCTGAAAATACCTGATTTTTTACTGAAAATCAGTGAAAACTGCTGGAAATTGATTAAAACTGATTGGAATAGTGTTTTCTGACCCATTTTTTTCAGAAAAAGTGTAAATATCTTGTCTAGAAGCCATATTTCAGCCAGAAATCATTTTCGTGGCGAGACCCGCCAAGAATTTCATTTTTTTTTTCAAAAATTTAATTTTTTAAATATAAAAATATTCAATATCTGTCAGAATTTGAAATTTTCAAAAAAATTTGAATTTCAAAACTGAGAAATTTTTTTTTGAAATTTGAAAAAACCCGCTTTTTCCCTAAAGTTTGTACAATTTTTCTCATTTTTTTCCCAGGATTTTCAAAAATTGGAAAACTATGGAAAATCTGTTTACTCTGCCATTTTCCCTGAAATTTTCAAAATTTTTAAAATTCCCGCCACCATACACGACATTTAAATAAATTTTTTTTTCAATTTCGGTAAATTTTAGCTTGAAAAACTGCCCTTTCCCCTGAAACTTTCCAATTTTTCAAATTCCCGCCTCCATACCTGAAGCAATTTCCTCTTTCTCTCGGAATTGTGAACCTCGGCCTGTGAGCTCGCCAAATCCTTATGAAGTCGTTCGTTCTGCGAAGACAGTTGGGCGGCCCGATCAGCCAATTCTCGGTGGATCGTGTCGATTCTGTTGTGCGGATCGTCCAGAACTGATTTGACTTTGTTAATGAAACGGGTCTGTTCCTGGCAGCGTTCTTGACGGAATTTTGTGAAACATTTGAAGGCGGCATTTCTGGAAATTTAAGATTATTGCAGGTTTCTTATTTTTAAGCCGAAAAATGATGATTTTCATCGATTTCTCGTAGAAAACTGTCATTTTTCACTGATTTTTCTACAAACTCTCAAATTTCCAAGGAATTTTTCAAAAACTAGCTCATTTTCCTCAACTTTCCGTATTTTAGGTTCGATTTCGCCGATTTTGCTACAAATTCTCAGTCTACCAGAGAATTTTTTGAAAATTAGCTCATTTTTTCTGAACTTTCCGTTTTTTGGCATGTTTTCGCTGATTTTGCCACTAATTCTCAGTTTTACAAGCATTTTTCCAGGAATTAGCTCGTTTTCTGAATTTTTCGCATTTTAGGCCTGTTTTTGCTGATTTTGCTGCAAATTCTCAGTTTTACAAGGAATTTTCCAAAGATTAGGTCTATTTCCTAAATTTTCCACATTTTAGGCTTGTTTTCGCCGCTTTCCAGCAAAACCTCATAGTTTTTCCTAGATTTTCACCGATTTTGAAGGAAAATGCTCAAATTGTCAAAAAATCAGTGAAAAAACTGATTTTTAAACGAAATTACTTCGATTTTCTGGAAAATTGAGTTAAAACCCTCAAATTTTTGAGGGAAACTCGGAAAATACAGTTTTTCCTGGCCTTTCTCCGTGAATTCGAGTTAAAATTGGGGATTTTTTGACAAAACAGCCAGATTTTGTGATAAACTTGAGAAATCGTCTTTTCCGGCTAGTGTTCTGGCTTTTCTACGCGAATTCGTGTTGAAACTCCGGATTTATCGGCTAAACAGCCAGATTATGACAATAAACTTGGAAAATTGAGCTTTCCGGCTAATTTTCCAGTTTTTCACCCATTATTTTCTCAATTTCGCTCAAATTCTTTCGTTTTCCTTGCAAACTCACAAATTATTTTTCCATTCCTCTGTAAACTTTGTATACTGATCAGTACTCAATCCCTGAACGGATATCCCGCTCGGTGTGCTCTCGAACCCCTGATAATCACCGAATTCGTTGCGTGTCTGCACACATATGAACTGTGTGACCTGGAAAATCGACATTTTCATGAAATTTCCAAGAAAAATCACATACTTCTGCGAAAAAATTGTAAAGTTTGAAAAACTGCTGCTCATCTGTGGACTGCCGACGTTTGGCTCGCTCGTAATCCTTTTCTAGCTCTGCGATTCGCTTATTTTTGTATAAAATTTGTTGTTTGAGTTTTGCGGCTTGGTAGACAACTGTACGCTCTTTCATGTCGGTCTGGAAGTGGGAAATTCATTTTTAAAAATTTTTTTTAGAAAAAAAATTTTTTTTTTCAAGATTTTTCGATTTTTTCCAGATTTTTCCCCTTCTTTATTCTTTTTCTCACCGTATTATTGAAAGCGGGCATTCGAACCGCCTCAAACTGGATTTTTCGCTTCTTCTGCACCACATCCTTGCCAGCCTCTGAGGTGCTCGCGAATTCCTCGCGCCCCATCCCTTCATTCGGTCTTTTTAGCATCGCTGAAACTGAATCCCCGTATTTTAAACAAATTTCAGGGTGAATTACCTCATAAATACCGACGGAATCGGCGGAGAATTTCGGAAAACCGAGTTTTCCGATTTTGACCCGATTTTCTGGAATTTTAAGGGGTTTTGGGGTGGAAATTGGGTTTTAGAAGGTGGAAAAACATAAAATTCATAGTTCTCAACGGAAAAATCGAGGAAAAAAGGTGAAATTCGGGGAAAACAGGATAAACTTTCTGGAAGCAGTTTTCGCAGAGATTTACAAATCCTTGGGGGATTCCTAGGCCAGAAGTCGCCAAATTTCTAGGCCACGGCCACGCACCGGGAATGCGTCAGCAGTGGTTTCCCCTCACAATTTCTGTATTTTCTGGATTTTTCGGCTAGTTTTTGTGTTAATATTGTTGAAAATTGCATTTACTTATAAAAAATTAACCATTTGCAAAATTAAAACTCTTGAAAATCAATGAAAATCCCCTGAATTCTTCGAAAAACGAATTTTCCCATTGCTTGCGCGTTTCTCGTGTGTGCTGACGCACTTTCCGTGCCATTGAAAAATTCAAAAATTACCCGTTTTCCGCTATTTTTCCTCAGATTCCAGATGGTAAAACGACTTTTCGTGCAAGGACTCAGCTCTCATATCACGGAATTTCAAGTCAGAAGCTATTTCGGCCAATTCGGAGAGCTCTACGAGTGCGTAGTCCCCCCAGCGCTCAAGTATTCGGTAAAAATGTGAATTTTCCCTTGAACTAATGTAATTTTTCTCGTTTTCCAGGTAGTTGACAATGGCCCAGATAATGAAGAAATTGAGGCGAGAAGTGCGATAAAATATGAAAAAATAGAGGAATCTGGCGCTTTTGACGATGAGGAGCTTGGTGTGGAGCAGTATGATGAGGAGAAACATGGAGATTTTGAAGGGTATATGAGTGAGTTTAGAAAAAATTGATAAATAATTTTCATTTTCAAAAAAATATTTTTAAAATTCTAATAAAGTAGAAAAAAAAAAGCGAAAAAATTGAAAATTGAAAAAAAAAATTTTTTTTTCGAAATTTTTTTTTGGAATTTTAAATTTTTAAAATCAAATCTAGTCAAATTTTAACCAAATTTTACTTTAAAAATCATAGAAAATTCACAATTTTCCAAAAAAAAATTTGAATAAAAAAAACGAAAAAAAAATTTTTTTTTTCCGAAATAAATTTTTTTTTAGTTTTCAAAAATCCATTCTTGTCAAATTCTAGTTCATTTTTATATTGAAAATCCTAAAAAATCCCCATTTTTCCAGAAAAAGTCGGTGAAGGCGATCTATTCCACCGTACCTCTTCATCTCGCCGAAATGCTGGCTACGCCTACATCACCTTCGTCACAATGGACGGATTCTCGAGGTGTATCGATCGATCCGATCATTCCATCGATGGAATTAAGTGTGACGTGGAATTGGCGAAAATCGATAATGACGAGGAGCCGTTGAAGCTTGAGTCAAGACGACTATTCGTTTCTTATTTTCCGTTGGAGAGGTTGACGGCGAAGGAGTTGAAGAACACTTTTGGAGCTTTTGGAAAAATTACTGATGTCGAGTTTGTTAGTGTGAGTGGTCTAGGAACATTTTTTTTTTAATTTTCAAAATGGGAAAATTTTATTTCAAATTTTAAAAAATTTAAAAAAAAATCAGAAAAAAATAATAAAAATTTGAAATAAAAATTTTTCAGTGAAAAATTTTTTTTTCAAATTTTTATAAATTAAAAATCAGAATAAAAAATGAAAAAAATTAGAAATTAAAAAAAATTTTTTTTAATGAAAAAAAAAACTAGAAAAATTCTTTTACCATTCCGGAATTTTTCAAAAAATTTAAAAATTATATTTTTATTTTTTTTATATTTCAAAAAATTCAAAAAAAAAATACAGAAAACAATTTTTATTCTGAAATTTAAAAAAAAAAAAAGTTTTTTTTGAAAGATTTTCATAATTTTAAAAATTCAGAAAATAATTTTAAAAAATTGAAAAAAAATTTTTTTCTGATTTTTTTTTCAATTTTAAAAATTTAATTTCAAATTTGTTTACTCTTCAAAAAATTTTTGATAAATTCGAAAAAACTTTTAAAAAATAATTTCCAGGACTCAGAAGGCCCTCTCCACTTCTGCATTATAACCTTCGCCAACTCCCAATCGATTGATGTGATCCTCACAAAATCACTGTTTATCAGAGATGTTCGGATGTTTGTCAAAAGGGCTGTTGTCAAGGAATCTATCAAAATAGCAGAACAGAAAAGGAAAGAGGCTCAAAGGCAGCGGATGGTTTTGGTGGGTTTTGGGGGAAATTTGAAAAACTGAAAAATTGAAAAAAACAATTTTTTTCTGAAAAAATTTAATTTCATTTTTTTAGTGAAAAACTATCAAATAAAAAATTTCTAAATTCAAAAAAAATGAAAAACAATTTTTTTTCGAAAATTTTAATTTTAATTTTTTTTTTCAATAAAAAAAATAGAAACGAAAAAGTATTTTTTAAAAAAGCAAATGTTTTTTTTTTAATTCCAAAAAATTAAAAAAAATTTTTTTTCGAAAAAATAGAATTTCAATTTTTTTTCAATAAAAAATAATTTAAAAAAAATAAAAATTTTTAAAATCCGAAAAAAATTTTTTTTTTCAATTTTCGGAAATTAATTTCTCCTAATTTCTAGCCTCCCAACCACACGGCCTACCCGATCCGTCAACCCAGAATTCCCGTTTTCCATCAACCTCCACCTCCACAAATCCCAGAATCTGCCGAATATCCCGGATACGGATATGGCCCGAGGAAGTGGTGATAATCATCAATTTTGCCTTTAAAAAAAATTTTTTCGCACATTTTCTGGTCAATTTTCGCATTTTTCACGTGTCCCTGACCTTGTCCTAGTTACCTCAATTTTGATATGCTGATAAACAAATTGATAAAAGAAGCCACATTTCGGACTATTTTTCGTTGTGGAATCAGTCAAGAAAAACGGTTCCAATGGCACCGTCAAAGTCGAAAGAGACCAAGAAGGAGGCGATGGTGAAGACGAATCGGCGCAAGGGAACCAAGGCCCAGGGAAAGAACGCGGTTGGTTAGCAGTGGAGCGCACTTGCATTATTTCAGGGAAATGGGTTTATCAGTGGGGCGCGAATGCTTTTTTTTTGGGTTTTTTTGGTAATCAGTAGAGCAGATTTACAAAAACGAACATTTCGTTAGAGCGCACTTGCATTTGGGGAGAAAATGAAAGGAAACGGGGTTATCAGTAGAGCGCGCTTGCTTTTGAGACATTTTTTGGGAATTCGGGTTATCAATAGAGCAGATTTGCATTTTTGGAAAAATATTTTGAAAATTTGATTTTTTTCGGGAAAATCAAAAAATTCAGTAGAGCGCACTTGCATTTGGGGAAAAATTGAAAAGAAACGGGGCTATCAGTAGAGCGCACTTGCTTTTTTCGGGTTTTTTTGATCATCAATAGAGCAGATTTGCATTTTTGGAAAAATATTTTGAAAATTTGATTTTTTTCGGGAAAATCAAAAAATTCAGTAGAGCGCACTTGCATTTGGGGAGAAATTGAAGAGAAACGGGGTTATCAGTGGGGCGCACTTGCTTTTTTCGGGGTTTTTTGGTCATCAGTAGAGCAGATTTGCATTTTTGGGAAAATATATTGAAAATCTGATTTTTTTTCGGGAAAATCAAAAAATTCAGTAGAGCGCGCTTGCATAATTATAGGAAAATTGGGTTGTGATTAGAGCGCGATTGCATATTTTCAGGGGTTATCAGTGGGGCGCACTTGCTTTTTTCGGGGTTTTTTTTGGAATTTTGATTTTTTTGGGAAAATCAAAAATTCAGTGGAGCGCACTTGCATTCTGGAGTCAATTTTTTTAATTTGAAATTGAAAAATCTGATTTGCAATAGAGCGCACTTCTAAAATTCAAAAAATGCAAATTTTTCTAACATTTGGAAAAATTCAGAAAAAAGTTCAGTGGAGCGCATTTGCATTTTCAAAATTTTCCAAAATTTTTGTAAAATCTGTTTATCACTGAAAATTTGAAAATTCTCAAATTTCAGAAAATCTTTTTTTTTTTTTTGAAATAATCTGGTTTGCAGTAGAGCAAACTTACATATTTTGGGAAAACAGTTTTCGTGGCAAGACCCAGAAGTTTTTTTTTGAAAATAAAGCAAATTTGCATTTTATTACCGAAAAAAAAGGAAATTTGCTCTACTGCGAATCAGATTTTTTCAAAAGATTTGAAATTTCCACTGATTTTATGATTTTCGTGGCGAGACCCAACCCACTTCTCAATTCAGAAAGGGCCACCGTCTGTGACAGCCCATGAGGGTCAAAAACCCGAAGAAGTCGTCGATCAAATGGTGAAAACGTCGAAAAACCGTACGCCAATGTACGAGATGCTGAAAGTGGCGGCGGCTCACACTGCTGAGGGATTTCTGAAGAACATTGAGAATAATCCGAGAATGCCGGTTCCGATAAACGAGAGAAGACGTGTTCGGGTGGAGAAGGATGAGGAGTACCTGCCGGCGCAGTACTGTAAGATGGAGAACTCGGAGTATATGATCATGCAGGCACCCACCAAGGCTATCAACCGTCTGTTTTGGAAGCAGATTCAGACGGTTTGTAACTAATCGATAATTGATCAAAACTCAATTTTAAAAATGTGAATCGATGGGAAATTTCCTCCTCTACAACTTTGTAGTTGATCACTTTTTGATATCTTCACTCCTTATCAAGTTATCACTAAAAAACCAAAGGAAGTCATTTTTCCAAGCAACATTGCCAAAACTGTTGATGTTTTTGGTGATAACTTGATAAGGATTAAAGATAGCAAAAAGTTGTCAACTGCAAAGTTGTAGAGCAAAAAATTTTCAACAACTTTGTAGTTGATCAGTTTTTTCTATCTTCATTCCTTATCAAGTTATCACTGAAAAACCAAAGAAAGTCATTTTTCCGAACAACCTTGCCAAAATCGGCTGATAACTTGATAAGGATTGAAGATAGCAGAAATTAATCAACAGCAAAGTTGTAGAACAGGAAATTTGCAACAACTTTTTAGTTGACCACAATTTGAAATAATCACTCCTTATCAAGTTATCACCTGTTTTATTCAAGTCTTCGAATTTTGGTGATAACTTGATAAGTAGCAAAAATAGCAAAAAGTTGTCAATTGCAAAGTTGAAGAACAAACTATTTTCTACAACTTTTTAGTTGATAACTTTTTTCTATCTTCACTCCTTATCAAGTTATCCCCTGTTTCATTCCAAGCTTTGGAATTTTGGTGATAACTTGATAAGGATTCGAGATATCAAAAAGTGGTCAACTGCAAAATTAAAGAAGACACTATTTTCTACAACTTTGCAATTAATCACTTTTCGCTATCTTTACTCCTTATCAAGTTATCACTGAAAACACTTTCAGGACAACTGCCGCATCATCGTCGCCCTGTGCCATGACGATCAGATGAGTGCCACTGACGACGCCAAGTGCTTCCAATACTTTCCAACCGAACCGAATCAATCGATGGAAGTGGAGCAGAAGAAGGGAAAACTGACGATTTTGTGCAAGTCGAAGGAGGGAATGAGCATGGGAGGTGTCAAGTACGAGATGGAGATGACTGATAGTGAGGCTGTGGTGGACTTGGTGGGTTTTCGTGGTGGGACCCGAAATTTTTTTTTCTAGTTTTTAAAGGTTGGAAAAAGAGCTTGAAAAGTGGAAAATTCAAAAAAAAAATTTTGAAAAAATTTTTTTTTATTTTTATTTTTTCCACAACTTTTTTTTCAGAACAGTGACGATCCGAACGCTGGAAACATGCCAAAGGGTCAGCTGTTCACTTTGTTCCACTTGAACACTTGGACTGGAACCCGTCCGGAATCTGGAAATCCGCTGGAGCAAGCTGCCAACATTGCGCTCTTCTTCCGTGCCGTCAATGGCGCTGAAGTCAATGTAGGAATTTTTTAGTGGATTTTCGAAAAATTTTTAAAAATCCATTTTTGCTTAAAATTTGAATGTAAAATATGGAATCGATGGGGAATTTCAAGCTCTACAGCTTTGCAGTTGACCACTTTTTGATATCTCTATTCCTTATCAAGTTATCACTGAAAAACCAAAATGCTCAGTTTCTCGCGAAAATTGATTGATAACTTGATAAGGAGTAAAGGTATCAAAAAGTGATCAACTGAAAACTTGTTCAAAAACCCATGGCCTACAAGTTTTCAGTTGATCCTTTTTTTCTATCTTTCATTCTTATCAAGTTATCAATCAATTTTCGCGAGAAACTGAGCACTTCAGTTTTCTAGTGATAACTTGATAAGGAGTAAAGATTGAAAAAAGTGATCTACTGAAAAGTTGTAGAGCAGAACATTTTGAACAACTTTCTAGTTGACCAGTTTTTGCAATCTTGAATCCTTATCAAGTTATCACTTGATTTCGATGAGCTCTTGCTTCAAGAGGAGCACTTTGGTTTTAGTTTTTCACTGATAACTTGATAAGGAGTGAGAAAAAAGTGATCAACTGCAAAGATGTAGAGGAGAACATTCCCCATCGATTCATGTTTTTACATTGACGTTTTGATCAATTATTGATTTTTTACGATTTTTCAAACTTTTAGGTGCTCCGTCGGAGCATGGAGAACTTTGTTCCTCCCGTCGTGATCCAATCTTTTGACGGTATCGGCCGTGCCGCCATCGCTTGGGTTATTCTGATGTTGTTGAAGGATGTGGAGAAGCGCGAGTGTTTTGATGTGCCGGATTTGATCAAGAAGTTGATGAAGTAAGGAAAATTCAAAATTAAAAAAAAAAAATTTTTTTCAACTTTAATTTGGAAAAAAAAGGATTTTTGGCCTAACTATAACCATTTCTAATTAATAATCAATAATAAATCTCAGAATGAGAACCGGATCGATCTCGTGCTACTATCACTACGCCTTGACCATGGCCATCGCTCTGAACATTGGAAAGGACATGAAGTGGTGCGAAAATGTACGTTTTTGCTTTTTTCAATAGATTTTGGAATTATCGATTGATTTCCAGGACTGCAACAACGCTCTGAACGACTTGAACGCCAAATTCCCCGACCGCAAGCTCAACGAAGTCGGCAACCTGCTCCCGCCGTAAAAATCGCACTTTTTTGTGTTGGTCCGCAATAAATACACATTTTATTCTTGTTTTTGTTGAATTTTCAATGATTTTTGCTGAAAAATGCAGGAAAAACTGGGAAAAACGAAGAAAATTGAAGATTTGCAAAAAATAAAAAATTTGAAAATTTTTGAAGTCAGCATGTGCGCTCCACTGGACAAAGTGGGAATTTGAATTTTTTCAGTGAATTTTGGGATTTTCTTTGTTTTTCTTCGTGTTTTCTTTAATTTTCCAGCTTTTCCTACAATTTCCGCCTCAAAATTTATAATTTTTAAGTTTTCCTTTTAGAAATGGCTAATCCTAACAACTATCCGCAGTATTATTTCGATCCGATGCTAAATTTGGAAGTTTCGGCGAATGATCAAGAGTTGGTGTATGAAAATGTGAGTTTTAGCTTGTTTTCCGTGTAAATTTGTTTGAAATCGACTTTTTTCGTTTTCAGAACCTTCTAGACTACGGCGTCGAGGAAGAAGAGCCGATTCCGATTCCAGAAGACCCGCTACAAGTCCTAATGCAAATCGAGCCGATTTCCACTGCTCAACGGCTTGCCGCCTGGCCAGAAATGCGAATGTTGAAGCCGAGACTAGCTCGTGACGTGTCGAATCCTTATGGGGCGCTTCCGAAGAACGAATTCAGGGGAGTGGAGCCGATTTTGATGAGAGAAGAGAAGAAATTGCCGAAGAAAAGCCCACCGGTAAGGTGGGAATTGATGAAAACCTGTGAAAAATTTGAAATATTGTAAAAAATCCGTGAAAAATTGGGAAAAATCGCGAAAAAAACAGGAAAATCCTTCAAAACTAAACAACGAACCCTAGAATTCATGCGGAATTTCGGAGTGTCGTTTGGAATTTTAAAAAATTTAAAAAAAAATGGTTTTTCTTCAATTCTGACTGTTTTTCAATGAATTTTAATGGAAAATTGAACAAAAAAAGCGAAATAAATCAATTTTCCAGTTTCAATGCGACCAATGCGAGAATTGCTACCGTTCGGCGCAAGTTCTGGCCAATCATCTCAAATTGCACAGTCGCCAAGAGTTTATGTGGGTTTTTGGCTATTTTTGGGTGGATTCCGTAGAATTTGATGTCTCTGCGGTGTTTGCACACAATCTAGCTACCGTAACCCAAAAAATTCCAGTCCATTGCCTGGATTCTCTTGTCCGATGGGTGATTGTGAAATCCGATGTGATGCCCAGACGAGCCTAATCGAACATGTTCGTCATCATCATGAACAGACGGATTTGGCGGAGAATACCATGTTTTTTGCGAGTTGGAACGCTTTTGAAAAGTGGAAAGAGGGAATGGAGGAAGCGTCAAGTTCCAGATTTGTCAGGGCTTCTGGAAAAGTCAATTTGAGTGGAAAGACTGTGTTAGTTTCAAAAAATTTTCAAAAAGAGTTCACCATTTTTAAAATAAATTAGATAAAAAATCCTGTTTCAAAAATATTTTGAAAATTTAAAAAAAAATCAAAAATTTTTTTTTGAATTTTTATTTATAAAATCCTATTTTTCAAATTTTCAATTGTGCATAAGTTTGACGGAAATATTCTGCTTCGAAAAATCATAAAATCAAAAAAAATTGTTTTTTTCATATTTGAAAACTTTCCCGTTTTTACAAAAAAAAATTAAAATTTTTCTAAAAACTCAAATTTTCAAATTTTAAATTTTGAATGAGTTTGATGAAATATTCAACTTCAAAAAAATTGAAAAAAAAAATTTTTTTTCCAATTTTTGAAAAAAAAAATTTCCATAAAATTTTTCATAAAATTCATAAAATTTTTGAAAATTTGAAAAAAAAAATGTTTTTTCGTCGTTTTTGAAAATTTGAAAAAAATTTGTTTTTCTATTTTTTTGGAATTTTTACAGTAATTCCATTTTGAAAATTATCAATTTAAAACGAGTTTGATAAACAATCCAATTTCAAAAATTTATGAAATCTTAAAAAATGAGAATAAAAAAAAATTTTTTTTAGTTTTTGAAAATTTGAAAATTTTTTTTTAATTTTTTGGAATTTTCACAAAAATCCCATTTTTAAAGTTTTAATTTAAAATAAATCCGATGAAATTGCCAATTTCAAAAATTTATAAAAATTTGGAAAAATAATTTTTTTTCCCCCAAATTTCCATAACTTTCCAGCCGCTACACGTGCTTCTTCTCCCAACCATACGATCGTCCAGCTCCCCGTGGAATCCGTTCAAAAACATCCCGAAAACTGCAGAAATCCTGTACTGCCTACATGTCGGCTCATGAGTGCTTGGGGTAAGTGCGCTCTAACGAGAATTTTGAAATCTTCTCAATAGAGCGCTTTTTGCAGAAAAGTCACAGTTCACTCGTGTCTGAAGCACGTCGGACACGAAAAAGACGTTCATCGTCTTCCGGTTTCCGTGAGTATCAAAAAGGAGATTGCCACGTTGCTGATGCAGGGACTCGATGAAGCAGCCATTGTTCAGATGATGAGAAGTAAGATTTTTCGAAAAATTTTTTAAAAAATTAAAAAAAAAGTTTTTTTCAAAAAATAAAAATTATTTTTTTTTTGATATCCTGAATTTTTCAAAATTTTTGAATTTCTAAATTTTTTTCTTGAAAATTCGAAAAAATAAATTAATTTAATTTTTTTAATATCAGATTTCAAAAAAAAATCTCAAACTTGAAAATCCGAAAATTTTTTTAAAAATTGATTTTTTCTAAAAATTTTCAAAATCAGATTTTCAGATTTTTTTGCAAATCCCGAAAATTTATTTTCGATTTTCAAAAATGTTGCTAAAAATTCTCAAAAATATATTTTTTTTCCAAATTTTCAAATTTAATTAAAAAATCGTAAAATTTTTTTTTTGGTTTTCCAATTTTCTCTAGAATTTTCAGAAAGTTCTTCAGAAATTTTTTTTCAAACTCTGATTTTTTCAAATTTTTTATTCAAAAATTCAGAGAAAAATTTTCACATTTATTTTTCAATTTCTCAAAAATTGTTTTTTTCTTTTTTTTTAATTTTTCTAAAATTCCAAAAAAATTTCCTATATTTTTCAATATTTCTTCCAGTTTCCCACACTCCCAACAACCGTCGTTTCTACCTCCAACACTACGATGTCAAGAATGTGCTCTCAAAATTGCTCAAAAACCAGTTCAAAACGCATCGAGTTGTGAAGTTGATGCAGGAGGAAGCAGCACAAATCGAGATCAAAACTGAGGTATTGTTTGGATTTTGCGATGGGGCGCGATTGCATCGTTGACAGTTACTTTTTTCCAAAATTGCAACTGCGCTCTAATGCAAAATCTCATTTTTCAAAAAATAATTTTTCCAGCTAATCGACCCAAACGACGAAATGCCCGAAACGCTGGAAGTCCGTGAACCGTTGGAAATTCAAGAAATCACTGATATCCCGCCGTTTGTCGAGGAGGAAGTGATAATTTGATAATTTCTCTGTTTCCCTTGTTTTTTAGATTTTTTTCAAATTTTCTATTGTCACGTGAACTGTTTTTGTTATCGTTATCAGGAATTTTCAAATTTTTAAAAATTTTTATTCTCAACTCTCTCGAAAATTCCTAGTTGTGTTGTTGAAAACCGCTGAAAAAGCTTATGGAATCGTATGTTGAGTAGGTGTTTTTTGGGTCTCGCAGCGAAAATTTTAGAAATTTGATTTTTTTAAAATTGGGTCTCGGAGCGAAAATATGAAAATAAGGGATTTTCGAAAAAATGAATATTTGGGTCTCGCAGCGAAAAATTAGAAATTAGAAATTTTTCAAAAAAAATTGTTTTGGGTCTCGCAGCGAAAGTTTGAATATTTGATTTTTTTTTAAATTGGGTCTCATAGCGAGAAATTCCAAAATTTGAATTTTTTTTTAAATTGGGTCTCGGAGCGAAAATATGAAAATTAGGGATTTTCGAAAAAATGGATATTTGGGTCTCGCAGCGAAATTTTCCAAATTTGATTTTTTCAAAAAAATGGATATTTGGGTCTCGCAGCGAAAAAATTGAAAAATTGGATTTTTTCAGAAAATCGCTTTTTGGGTCTCGCAGCGAAAACATGAAATTTTGAAATTTTGAAAAAATGGATATTTTTGGTCTCGCAGCGAAAATTTGAATTTTTCAATTTTTCAAAAAAAAAATTCTGGGTCTCGAAGCGAAAATTTCCAAAATTTTGAAAATAAATCCCGATCAATAAAAAATCAATAATCCTTCAGGGCTACGAGAAAACTGAACACGCACATGAAACAAGTGCTTTCGGAGTGCAATCCGTCCGGACTCGTCCCGCCCATCATGGCTCCGACCGCCCGTGTCGTATCGATTGATTGGGCGACGAAGATGTCGTCGAATGGCGGATGGGTGTATACGTACAAGGTCAAGTGCTCCACTGATAAGGGAAGTGATAAGGAGAAGAAGAAGGAGGAGGAGAAGCCGGTGGAGCTGATCAAGAAGACCTCTTCTATGATTCGAGTTGCTGGAAGTGAGTTGTGCATTGAATCTGACGCGCAAATTTGAAAAATTGAAAAATTTCAGTGGCTTTTGTGTTATCAGTGATAACTTACCGTTGCACATCAAAATTGAAGCTTACATTCAAAAATTCAAATTGGCGCGCTCGCAGCGAAGACTAGAAAATTTGAATTTCTAGAACTTGCGCGTCTGTTTCGGTGTATTCTGCAAACACCGTTACGTCAAAATGCACACAAACATGATTTCTGTGTATTTTGGCGTGGCGGTGTTTGCAGAATGCATCAAACTTGACGCGCAAGATTTTTTTCAAAGATTTTTTGAAATTCCCAGACTTTTTGCTATAAAATAAGTCTTTTCAATGATTTTCGATGAAATTATTGATTTTCCCGTGTTTTCTAACAAAAATTGATGCTGCAAGTATTACTGTAGTTTTCGCTGCGAGATGTCGTGCGTGCCAATTTGAATTTTCCAAATTTGCGCGTGAGTTTCAGTGCATTCCGCAATCACCGCCACGTAAAAATGCACTGAAAATGATTTTTGTGTGCATTTTGTCGTAGCGGTGTTTGCAGAATGCACCAAACTTGACGCGCATGCTCTAGAAATTCAAATTTCCCCTAATTTTTTGAATTTCTTGCAGAAATCCGTTGCGACGGACCGTGTCACCGTACCGTCGACGTCTCCTCGACTTCCCAGTTCGGCTGTGACCATTCGATCTGCAAAGAGTGCCGTCAGAACTCGCAGAGCATCGCTTGCTTCGACGGCTCCCCGGGATGCTGCAATGAGGCTTGTGTGGCCCTGGGACGGGCTGAAGGGGCCAAAACTCGGGCCGGGCCGAGAGATTCGGTTCAGTCGGTCGTTTCGGTGGGTCTTTGGGTCTCGCCACGAAAATGGTTTCTGGGATGAAATACGGCTTCTGGGGAAGGTTTTGACACTTTTTCCGGTGGAAATTGGTAAAATTACAAGAATTCCAGCAGTTTCCACCGATAATTCGAGAAAATTGGTAGTTTCCCGTAACAATACCCGAAAATCGATGGAAACTACTGGAAATTGGTTGGAAATTATTGAACTTACCCATTTTCATCAGAAAAGGTACCAAAACCTTGTCCAGAAGCGGTATTTCAGCCAGAAACCATTTTCGTGGCGAGACCCATCAGGTTACTAACCGGGAAAAGCTGGAATTTTAAAATTTTTCAAAAAGTTGAAAATATGCAATATCTGACAGAATAAAACATTTTTGAACATTCTAAATTTCAGAATTTTCAAAAATAAAAAAAAAAACTTTTTGAAAATTGAAAAAAAAACCATTTTCTGGATTTTTTATTTTTTTTTCTCTAAAATTTTTATGCTTTTCTTAATACTTCTCAACCTCTAATTATCGATTTTTTGTAAAATTGGGAAAATTCCATATTAAAAAAATTTGAAATGTTTTTTTTTGAAAAATCGAAAAAAAATTTCTGAAAATTTTTTTTTCTATTTTCCTGAAATTTATATAATTTTCCCCATTGTCAAATTATCGATTTTTCGTAAAATTGAAAAAATTCCGTATTAAAAAAAATTTTTTTTTTGAAAATTGAAAAAAAAAAATTTCAGAAAATTTTTCAAAATTTTCCCCCATTTTTTCCCCAATTTCCAAATTATCGATTTTCTCTCTCGCAGAGCTCTGCCCCCGTCGAATCGTTGCACATCCACGTGGCGATTGTCAAGTGCTACGGACGTGACGTGTTGCGTAATCAACTCGATTTCGAGTTTCCGTCGACGGCGAGAATTTCGTCACTTGTCAAAGCGTTGGCGCATTATAAGTGAGTTTGGGTCTCGCAGCGAAAATTGGAAAATTCAAATTCGAATTTTTCCAACTTGCGCGTGAATTTCAGTGCATTCCGCAATCACCGCCACGCCAAAATGCACAAAAATCGAGATTGTGTGCATTTTGTCGTAGCGGTGTTTGCAGAATGCGCCAAACTTGACGCGCAAGTGCTAGAAATTCAAATTTTCAAGTTTTTTCTCGAATTTTCTAGATTTTCAGCAAATTTTGGCACTTTTCCAGAGATCTTCTCGACAAATCGCGTTTCTACTACTCTCTGGAAAAGCCAAAGACTCGTGACGACTTGGAGACGTTCTCACTGACTGAAACCCATTTGCGCTTCTACGATATCGCCGAACCGACGACTCAGGACATTTATTTTTTGGTCGTCGGAGCTGGAATCGGATTTTTCTAGAAAATCAATCGATAATTGACTGATTTCCTTTTTTCGCGAAATGAATGGATTTTTTATAACTACAGTAAGCACGCGGGTGAATAAATTGGACAAAAATCGAGAAAAATGGAAAAAAAAGTGGGCGGGGCCTGGGGACAATACTAATCAATATTTTCAGTTTGAATTTTTGAATTTCAAGGTTAAATTGGGAAATTTTGTCAGAATCAAGAGTAAAAATCAATAATTAGAGGGGGCGGAGAGATCGAATTGGGGGTTTTTTGGGGGAGGACACGGAGCACCGAAACAACCAAATTGGGAGAATTTTCGGATGAATGGGATGGGTGGAAACGATTAGAGAAGGGCGTTGCGGGCGAATTCGACGAGTCGTTTGGCGTACTGAAAAAATAAGAAAGAGGGTTATTGATTTTTTGAAATTATATTTTTTTTCAAATTTTATATAAAAAATTGGGAATTTTCATTTTTTAAATTTTTTTTTCGTTAACTTGGTAAAATCCAAAATTAAAAAAATTCAATTTTTTTGAATTTTCAAATTTCCAAATTTCCCGCCGCTTTGTTTTTTTTGGGTTTTGATATATTGATCTTTTTCACTCTCTAGAGCAAAAAGATGGAAATTCGATTTTTGTTGCAATAAAAATTTTTTTCGTGATTTTTAATTTCCAAATTTTCAAATTTTCTGACCTGATTTTTTTAGCTTTTGGATTGTTCATTTTTTTCATGTTTTCAAGCAAAAAGTTGGAAATTCGATTTTTTTCAATAAAATGTTTTCATAGTTAATTTGAAGATTGAAAATCAATAATTTGTAAAAAGTTCCAAAATTGAAATAAAAATTTTTTTAATTTTTGTAAAATTCATAATTGAAAATTAACTATTTGTGGAAAATTGCAAAATTCGAAAAAAAATTTAAAAATTTTTTTTTCAGAATTTCCAGATCAGTGAATTTGGGAAGTTTCAGAATTCAAAAAAATGGAAAAAATAATTTTCAATTAAAAAAATTTTGATTTTTGAAAATTGCAAAATTCTGAAAAAATTCAAAAAAAAATGAAATCAATTTTTTTTGAAATTTCAAATCTCCGCCGTCTCTCTCACCTGTTCCGGTTTGACAGTGCTAATATTCTCAACATCCGATCCATATTTCATAGTTTTCGCGGCAGTCGCACTGCGCTTCTTGATACCGTAGTAGGTCAAAATGTCGACGAGTCCGATGAAGTAGATGAGTACTTTGTCAGAGTCTGGAATAGTGAAAAGTGATCGTTATCATACTGATAAGCTGGAAAAATAGTGATTTGATGATTTTTATGAAAAAAATGTATAAAAACTGATTTTTCAATGATTTTTTTCCAGAGTCTGGAAATGGGGTGATGGCTTATCAGTGATAAGCTGGAAATTGAGCGATTAGACGGTTTTCATCAAATAAAATGAAGGAAAATTGATTTTTCTCTAAAAACCCACCAGCTGGACTAGCAATCGCATAGAACTCATCATCGAGATCTGGTCCACCGGAGACCCCTGGGAATGCTCCTCCGGTCGATGGAATCGGAGATTCTGGAGGCGTCGGAGCCAATTCGTCTCCGGATTCTTCGCTGGTCTGCTCAACGGGACGGTTTAGGGCCTCTTGGGCGGCACGTTCGCAGTCGTGGATTCCTGGGAGGAAATGGAAATTGAAAAAAAAAATGGAATTCGTTTTTTGGAATTTCGTGAAAATTTGAGAAAAAAACAGGAATTGAAAAATTTTTTTTTTTGAAAAGTTGAAATTGAAAGTTTTGAGTAAAACAATATTTTTTGAAAACCCAAATTTTAATTTTTTTGGAATTTTGCCATTTTTATCAAATTTTCATGTAAGTGATTATTTTTCATCATTTTATCAATGATTTAAATTTTTTCGAAAATTGGAAAAAAAATTAAAAAATTCAGAAAACAATTTTTTTTTGCATTTTATTTTTTTGCTGGAATTTTTTTATTTTTACTTTTTCAGTAATTTTGTGATTTTTAAACATTTTCAGTAAATTCAATATTTTTTTTAATTTCAAAAAAAATTTTCTTTTTAATTTTTCAGATTTTTCGAAAAAATTACAGCGATTTCGTAATTCAAAAAAATTTCCTTGATTTTATAAAAAATTCCCGAAAATTTAAAAAAAAAACAATTTTTTTCTGAATTTTTGGATTTTTTTTCAAATTTCTGATTATTTTTGGTTATTTTCAAAATTTAAAAAATACATAAAAAATAAAAAAAAAATTTAATTTTCTAATGTTAATTTTTTTTCCAAATTTACCAATTTCAGAATATTTTTCAGTCAATTTTAGTCAATTTTGAATTCAAAACAATTAGAAATTGTTTTTTTCAATTTTGCCCCTCCCAAAACTAACCAACAAGAAGCGAGTAGTCCATCAGATGCATTTTCGACAGCCATTCCGTGTCTCGCGAGAGCATTTCGATGAACTGCGCGCGTGCCTCGGCCGGCAAATTCAATTTCCAGTTCTGTTCCAAAAAGTCGTTGTCCTTCAGCGTCGGCAGGTCCTTGGCCTTTTCTTTGTCCGAAGCGGCACGGGATACGGTAGAGCCTTTCAGGTCGAATTTGGTGTGGACTCCGTATTTACGGCCGAAGACGTTGCGCATCACGATCAGATAGGTCTCAGAGCCATCGATTGTCAGTCTGGAAATTTTGAAAAAATTCAAAAATTCGAAAAAAAAATTTTTAAGAAAATTTTTTTTTGACCTAAATTTCAAAAAAATGTTAAAAATCCAATTTTTATCCAATTTTCAATCTGAAACTACTAATTGATAGGAAATTTCCTCCTTATCAAATTATCAGTTTACCACTTTTTGATATCTTCACTCCTAATCAAGTTATCGATTGATTCCAATGCACTTTGGATTTCCAGTGATAACTTGATAAGGAGTGGAGATATCAAAAAGTGATCAACTGATAAAATGATAAGGAGATGATTTTCTATCAATTCCTGTACCTCCCTTTACATTTTTTTCAGTCAAAATTTTTTTTAAATTTCAATTCTAAAAATACTCATGACATTCCAGAACAGGTGAAAAACGTGACTCACAATTCCCAAAATTACATTTTTTTAATTAAAAAAATCACCTGTAAAGACCCAAATACTGTGGAAGAAGAGTTTTTCCCTGTTTCTCGACGACGTATTGATGGTAGTTGCGAAGGACCGAGTGGAGTTCGGCGACAGCTTCAGAATCCATGGACTGGAAAAATGAAAATTGAAAAAACTTGAAAATTGGGTCAAAAAGCAATGAAAAATCTGAAATCTAGGTCATTTTTATTTTCACGTGAAAAATCTAGGTCATTTTCATTTTCACGTGAAAAATCTAGGTTATTTTCATTTTC
>LR539864.1:577410-686154 GCA_900536315.3 Caenorhabditis becei | reverse complement strand
ACGTGAAAAATCTAGGTCATTTTCATTTTCACGTGAAAAATCTAGGTCATTTTCATTTTCATGTGAAAAATCTAGGTCATTTTCATTTTCATGTGAAAAATCTAGGTCAGCTCTTACCTTGATAACAAACTTCTTATCATACGAGATAAAGAACCGCGGAGTCGAATCCTTGGCGGATCCATCCAAAAGATCGGGTTCCGGCTCGTAGGAAGTCAACGATCTCAGATATTCGTAGCTGTCAATGCCGAATTGTTCGCGAAGATTGCGGAACACGTTCGGACAGTACTCCTTGACTTTGTAGTGACTTGGCATTATGTCCTTGTTGAAGTTGTGATTGTCGATTTTTACTTTGGAGTAGGCCTGGAAAATGAATAAAAATGAAAACCAGAAAAAATCAGAAAAATGAAGAGAAAAACTGAAAAAATTGATAAGAATAGAAAAAAATAAGCAAAAAATAAGAAAATAAAATTTTCGAAAAAAAAATTTTTTTTTTCAATTTTTTAAAATTGAAAAAAATACTGTTGATTTTCTATAAATTCAGAATTTTCCCAAAATAATGCTAAAATTGCAAAAATTTTTTTTTAGAAAATTATTTTATTTTAAATGAATTTGTTTACAATTGTTCTAGAAAATATAGCTATGATTTCCAGAAAAAAAAATCAAAATTTTTTATCTCAGATTTTTAAATTTTTAAAAAAAATGTTTTGATGATTTTTTATTACAAAATTAGGTTTTTTCAATTTAAAAAATATTGAAAATTCATGATTAAAATTAAAAAAAAAAAAGATTTTTTTTTAATTGTGTGATGATTTTCAATAATTAAAATCAGGTTTTTTTTCTCAATTTTTAAAAAAATAAAGATATAATTTCAAGAAAAATTAAAGAAATCTTTTTTTCATTTTTTTTTCAATTTTTTGATTATATTTTTTTTTCAAAATTCGAGTTTTTTTTCAAACTTTACAAAATATTGAAAATTTATGTTTAAAATTTTTTCAAAAAATTCTTATTTATTTTTTTCAAAACCAACCTTAAAATCATCAGGCATCAAAAGTCCGGGTGGTGGTACATGCATAAGCTGATCCACCGTATGATTGATGCCCCACATGAAAACGGAAAGCAGTGGCTCTTTGGCTCTGAAGAGCTTCCATTTCGGCACCAAAATCTTGCCTTTTCCCTTCTTCGTCACCATTTTCGTCTTCTTTTTCGTCGACATTTCGGCGAAGGGAAGTTTGAGATTTTTCTGAAAAAAATGAAAAATAAAAAAATGTATATATATCTGAATTTCTCATAAAACGACGAAATGTTATGGGAAAATGAAAAAAAAAATTTTTCCGTTCAAAATAGACTATACACCTCATCGGTAAACCGAATGGCAATCAATTTTATCATTTGATAAGGAAAATTTTAATCGATTTTTTATGACATGTGACACACACACACTGTATATGATGCACTGATTATTTCGAGAAAACGTGTGATTGTTTCGCAATTTTTGGGTGGGGAAAGAGTTCAAGAAATCAGGCTCAAAAATACGAAAAAAAGGCGGGGTTTTGAAAAAATTTGAATTTACAAAAAAAAAAGAGTGATAAGCAATTTGAGATAAAAAATAGAATTTAAAAAAATGAAAAAATGAAAAAAATTTTTTCAAAATTTCAAAAATTTTGAATTTCATGAAAATTGACATAGAAAAAAATCGGAAAAAAAATTTTTTTCAACAAATTTGAAAAAATATTCCGAAATTTCACATCAAATTTTTTCTTTTTTGGGAATTAGTCAATTTACAGTGAGAAAAAGTTTATGAGAATGAAAACAGAAATTTAATTTTTTTTAAAAATATTTTTTGCCTAAAAAAAGTAGCAAAACAGGAAAAAGGAGTTTTTTTTTTGAAAATTAAAAAAATCTTAATTTTTTTAATTTTTTTAATTAGTGAATTCACAGTAAAATGTGCTTATGAGAACGCAATCCGATTTTTGATTCTCAAAAATAATTCTTTTAAAAGTTTTAATTTCAATTTTTAAAATAGATACAAAATCCAATAATTTTCAACAAAATTACTATTAAAAACCTATTTCTTTTTTTGAAAAAATTGAACATTTTTAAATAATGGAGAATCTTGTGAAAAGTTAAAAATTCACTGAAAATGAAATAAAAAATTTTTTTTTTCAAAAATCTATTCCGAAGGGAGCGGAGGCCGGGGGGAACAAGGCGAGGGGCACGAAGCCAAAACATTGACTAAAAATGTGAATAGGCAAGGGAAGCCGGGGGCCGACCAGGGAGGCGAGTGCGCACGCGCTCTCTTTCTCTCTGCACCCCTCGTGCCTCTCACTGCGCCACACTCTCTCGCCACGTTTTGAATATATCGACCCCCAGAGAGAGAGAGAGAGAGGGAGAAGAAGCGAAAAGACTTGGTTTTCTCTTTTCTATAGTATTAGGGCGAGAAAACGAGTAGGAAGAATGGGGACGAAATGGAAGAGAGGGAATTAGGCATATTTTGAGGGAAGGAGGGGGATTAGTGGGATGGTGATGAGGGGAGTACTTGAGGGAATTGAGAAAAATGGAGGGAAAATGGAAGGATAATTGTTTTTTTGAGGGAAAATTTTGAATTTTTGATTGAAAAATTAGAGAAAAATTGGAAAAATTGGTAGAAAATGAGATTTTTGAGTTGAAGCTTGAAATTATGGGATTTTACTTGAGGGAATTGAGAAAAATAGGCGGAATTGGAATTTAGAGGGAGGGAAAACTGATTTTTGACGGAAAATTTGAAAATTTGATTTAAAAATGATGGAAAAACTGAGAAAAATATGTGAAAAATCAAATTTTTGACTCCAAAGTTGAAAAACTTGAAATTATATTTTTTGAAGTGAAGTTTTGGCTGGAAACTTGAGAAAATGATTGAAACATAGAAAAAACCAAGCAGAAATGAACAAAAATGAGCAAAAATTGGGAAAATTTGAAAAAACTTCAAAATTCCAATTTTTGGTTGATTCTTCAGGTTATTTACTAATGTACAGGATTTTTACATTATTTTTGGGTGTATTTTTATATTTTTTTGTTTCAGAAGCTTTGGAAAACTGAAAAATATTAAAAAACTGCGAAAAAACGGTGAAAAATGGGGAAAATCTCTTGAAAATCAAATTTTAAAAAATGTGTGGGCTACCGTAACCTTAAAGGCGCATAGCAAAACTCGCCGAACTTTGCAGGTCTGGAATTTACTAATTCATCATTTTTTTTCGGTTTTCATGCAGTTTTTCCCATTTTTCGAACAAGAAAAAAGGAGATCTTTGAAATTCCCTTGTTTACCAATGGTTTTGTAGGTTCATGAACCAATTTTTCGTATCTAATCTTGATTGCAAACAGTGAGTAACTCAAATATCACATGCCCGATCATAAGCATACAAACTACGATAAAACTATAAAAATTTGGAGTTGGAAACGATAAAATTCATGGAAAACCACGAAAAATTGCGAAAATCAAAATTTTATAGGCGAAAAATGAAGTTTTACCAATTTTCTAGGTGTTTTCTGGGACTTTCGAACTGTTTTTGAGAACTATTCAAAAATTTTTTGTTTTCCCGTTGTTCGTGATGGGAACAGGACAGAAAGCGGCGACTTTTTGAACGGAACGGAACAAAAAGTGTGTGAAGAGCAAATATTTAGTGGGAGAACGAAATTTGTCAAGTTTGAATGGGTTTTGGGTTTTACGATTGAGAGGGAATTCAAATTTTTGGGGAAAAAAATTGGAAAATAAGACATTTTATTGGCTACAGTAAGAAAACTACAGTAAGAATCGCATTTTTCTGTGATTTTTAGCTGAAAAAAAACCTGTAATTTAAATTTTTCCAACTTGCGCGTGAGTTTCAGTGCATTCCGTAATCACCGCCACGTCAAAATGCACTGAAAATCAAGTTTGTGTGCATTTTGTCGTAGCGGTGTTTGCAGAATACACCAAACTTGACGCGCAAGTTCTAGAAGTTCAAAATTTCTAGTTTTCGCTGCGAGACCCATCCACCCCTCATTTTCCAAAAAAAAACCCAATTTCAGGCTTCCGCAATCAATTCCGAACGAGTCTTTTCACTTTTTTCCGAAAAAAAACGTTCCATGATCGAAAAATAATGCATTTTTGATTCGAGTCAAAGCACACGGGTAAACATTTTCATTCGAGCCGACTTCAATCATTCTCGGATTTTTAAATTCATACATTTTGTCTGTTGGGTCCGACGGGAGCCAGTTGACGATTTTTTGAACATTTTTTGCAGGATTTTTGGGACATTTTTGAAAAAAATTGGGAAATTTGACATTCTTTATTTTTCCGGATATTCAGCTTCAAATTGGAGTTTGAATTCAAATTTTCAAACTCCCGCGCACGATATCTCGTAGCGAAAACTAGAATGTTTGAATTTCTAGAACTTGCGCGTCTGTTTCGGTGTATTCTGCAAACACCGCTACGACAAAATGCACACAAACATAATTTTCAGTGCATTTTGGCGTGGCGGTGATTGCGGAATGCGCGGAAACTCACGACAAAGCACGATTTTGACAATTTTGAATCATTTTTTGTTCGAAAAATGCAAATCTTACTGTAGTTTTCGCTGCGAGATATCGTGAGCGCCAATTTGAAATTTCTAATTCAAATTTTAAAAAATTCAGGAACAATGATAAAATAAAGCCAGTTTTTAAAAAAAAAAATCTGAAACTCAACTTTTTCGTTGCGAGACCCATCCACCCTCTCATTCTCCAAAAAACCCAACCCGATGAGAGAAAAAAAGGCTCCTGACCTAGTTTATAACGGCAAAGAGTGAAGGCAACTGTCGCTTACGACCACATCACGTTGAATACACGCCATCCCGTCCGATCTGGCAAGTTAAGCAACGTTGAGTCCAGTTAGTACTTGGATCGGAGACGGCCTGGGAATCCTGGATGTTGTAAGCTTTTTGAAATTTTTGAACCAATTCTATTCAATAATCTTTAAAATTCAAACATTCCCCTCCGTGATTTTTCTAAAAAAATCTGAAAATCTCCTCTTTTTCCCCCGGGATCGCTTGCATTATCCATTGTTTTAATCGCGGTGTGCTTCGTCTATTTTTGCGGAGGCAGAATTCGTGATTATGGACCGCCTTTTTTTCAATGAAAACCAATTTTTTATTAATTTCTTGATAGAAATATTCATTTGTCGGGTGCAATGTATTCTATTGTCAACTTTCATCTTCAGAATTTCATATTTATTGTCAGCTGAGAAATCTGAAGCAAAATTTCACGATATCTCGCAGCGAAAACTAGAAAATTTGAATTTCTAGCACTTGCGCGTCAGTTTCGGTGTATTCTGCAAACACCGCTACGACAAAATGCACTGAAAATCATGTTTGTGTGCATTTCGGCGTAGCGGTGTTCGCGGAATGCACTGAAATTCACGCGCAAGTTTGAAAAAAACAAATTACAGATTTTTTCAGCGATTTTCAAGTATATTATTGATTTTCCCGTATTTTTGAACAAAAATTGATTTGAAAATCACAAAAAATGCAAGTCTTACTGTAATTTTCGCTGTGAGATATCGTGCGCGATAATTTGAATTTCCCAACTTGCGCGTGAGTTTCAGTGCATTCCGCAATCACCGCCACGTCAAAATGCACGGAATATCATGTTTGTGTGCATTTTGTCGTAGCGGTGTTTGCAGAATGCACCAAACTTGACGCGCAAGTTCTAGAAATTCAAATTTTCTAGTTTTCGCTGCGAAATTTGAAAATTTGAGTGCAAACTTCAGAATTTTCCAGAAAAAAACCCGAATTTCTATGATATTCATAGAATTTTTGATACATTCTCCTCTAAAAAACCTAAAACTTCCTTGTTACCCCTACTTATCCCCATTCATTCTATTCGCGGAAAAATAGAAACAATTCCAATTTCTTCCGCTCGATTGAGCCAACATGTTTTTTATTTTCTAATACTTTATTTTCATTCAGAACTTGTGAACTTTCCCTTCATTCATTCTAGAAGAAAAGTCGATAAAAAACATAAAAACACATCATTTCCGGCGAACAATTGTCCTTTCGGTGGGTCCCCGTGGGACCACTTTTCTCGAGTTGTTCGCTTCTGTTTCGTGTCGAACCAAAACTTTTTTCATTTCATTTTCCCGGAAAATTAGGTTTTTTTCGTCTGGAATTTTGGTCGAGTTGCTGGTTTTTGATGTTCAAAAGACTGATTTTCACACGATTTTCTCGCCAATTTTTTGGGATTTGTTGGTCATGAAAAATAGCTGAAAATCAGTGAAAATTGATATAAATTAGAAAAATCTGTTTCAGAAAATTAAATTTTTCAAAAATTTGAAATTTTGAAATTATTTTTTTTTTGATTTTTTTAGGATTTTCGCAATTTTTTTTCGTAATTTGCCAATTTTTAAGTTATTTTTTAATTGAAAAAACCAAAAAAATAACAGAAAATTGGAAAAATTCTTGAAATTTCAACGTTTTGTTGATTTTTCGAATTTTTTGGATTTTTACAAGATTTTTGATGTATTTTTACAATTATTAAAGTTTAGAAGCTTTGCGAAACTGACAAATATCGAAAAATTGCGAAAAAACGCTGAAAAATGGGAAAAATTGCTTGAAAATCAAATATGAAAATTTTTTCTCGCCTACCGTAATCTTAAAGGCGCATAGCGAAAATCGTTGAACTTTGCAGGTTTGATTTTACTAATTTTTTATTTTTATCGGTTTTTGTGCACTTTTTCTCAATTTTCAAGAAGAAAAAGTGTAAAAAAGCAGAAAAGAAAAAGATTTTTGAAGCTACCGTAACCTTATAGGCGCATAACAAATATCCCGAAAATTTGGCAGGTCTAAAATTTTTTTTTCACCGATTTTTGACGTTTTCTCCAAAATTTCCAGACAAACTAGTGCATTTCCAGAATAATTAACCGTCTATTCATCAAACTTTGTACTTTTTGTCTGAAAAGTCCCCCCCATTTCGGCGAACAAAGCGCCTCGAAAAGGACACAAAATATTGTGAAAAACTGACTGAAAATAAACTAAAATGAAATCCCAAAAAAGCCCTAAAAGATGGGAGACGAGTCGTATATAAATAATAACAAGTAGGACGGAAGCCGTCGACGTGAAAAGTTCAGACGTCAAAACAAAGAGAAATATATGTATGTCGGCTAAAAATTTTTTTTTATTTTTTTATTTTTTTACCAAACATTTTGTTCTAGGTACAAATTTTATTTTTCTTATTTTTTCAGTTCCTTTTTTTCCGAAAAAAAAATTTTTCTAGAAAAATATATTGTTTTACCTTATTTTCCATCACTTCCTTATGCATGTCAGTCGAACGTCATTCTCCTTTTTCTACCTTTTGTTTTTGACATGAACCAATTTATAGCCAGTTTTAGTGGTTGTACAGAGGGCAAATTGTTTTTTCCCGTGTCTTTTTTGCAGAAAAAAATAATTGATTTTTTCATGAAAATGACCCAGATTTTTCACGTGAAAATGAAAATGACCTAGATTTTCCACGTGAATATGATAATGACCTAGATTTTTCATTTTTCACGTGAAAACTGTCTTGACCCATTTCTCTCAATTTTTCTGCAAAATATATTATTTTCCACTACCAATAAAATTCGTCATCCAGACAATTGGCCCCCCGCAAAAATAAATGAGAAAAGATCAGAGACTGGCGCGAAATTTAAAATTCCTCCACGACCCCTAATTGTCTGAAAAACGGGCGGCTAAAAACAAGGAAGACGACACATAACTGACACGCAATCATCTATGATTCTCTGAAAAAACGAAGAAAAAAAAAACAATTGAGAGTTCACACTTGAGTAGTTTTTGGCCAGATGGAGGCTTTATTCAATTGAGATCGCCATCTTTTTGGGATTTATTTCATTTGTGATGGATGATGATGGTGGGTGGCATCTTTTTTGGACTTTTGACGTGTTTTTTTTTTGAAAAATCGTAAAAATTCGATTTCCTATCAAAATAATCAAGTAAAGTGTGCAATCGATTGGAAATTTGCTCCTCTACAACTTATCAGTTGATCACTTTTTTCTATCTCTACTCCTTATCAAGTTATTAATCGATTCAGTGACCACTTCAGTATTTCATTGATAACTTGATAAGGATTGAAGATATCAAAAAGTTATCAACAGAGAAGTTGTAAAAGAGCAAATTTCCTATTGATTGCACATTTTACTTGATTATTTTCATTAAGAATTGAATTTTTTACAATTTTTTGAAATTTTCCCATTTTTCATGACACTCACTTTAATGGTTTTTTTTTTTGAAAAATCGTAAAAATTCAATTTCTCACCAAAATAATCAAGTAAAGTGTGCAATCGATTGGAAATTTGCTCCTCTACGACTTTGCAATTGATTACTTTTTGCTATCTTTATTCCTTATCAAGTTATCAATCGATTCGGTGACCACTTCAGTATATCACTGATAACTTGATAAGGAGTGGAGATATCAAAAAGTGATCAACTAAAAAGTTGTAGAGCAGGAAATTTCCTATCGATTGCACATCACTTCACTATTTTTATGAAGAATTGAATTTTTTTCAATTTTTTGAAGTTTATCCCAATTTTCACTCTTCAAGTTGACAAAATCGAGATTGGCATATTTTGCCAAGACTCATTACTTTCTCTGATTTCTGATCCCTTTCTTATTTATTGTCCCCCCTCTTTTTTGCAGTCCATCTCTTCCAGACATCGTGCTCTTTTTCTTATTGTCCTCATCCTCAAGTTACTAGTTATCGTGTCAAGTTACCCTGTGGAAAAGTGTTGAATTTGAGAATTTTCAAGGAAATATTGATTTTTCTAGGTCATTTTCATTTTCACGTGAAAAATCTAGGTCAATTTCATTTTCACGTGAAAAATCTATGTCATTCTCATTTTCACGTGAAAAATCTAGGTCATTTTCATTTTCACGTGAAAAATCTAGGTCATTTTTATTTTCATGTGAAATATCTAGGTCATTTCCATTTTCACGTGAAAAATCTAGGTCATTTTCATTTTCACGTGAAAAATCTAGGTCATTTTCATTTTCACGTGAAAAATCTAGGTAATTTTCATTTTTACGTAAAAAATCTAGGTCATTTTCATTCTCACGTGAAAAATCTAGGTCATTTTCATTTTCACGTGAAAAATCTAGGTCATTTTCATTTTCACGTCATTTCCAGAGGTGTTCTCTGTCTCCAAAAGTACCCCATGGTTCTGACGTAATCACTGAATTCTCTCAAATTTCTTTTTTTCGAAGAACAAGAAAAGTTGATTTCTGATTTGTCTTCTCCGAGAAAAATGACTAATTCCGTTCTTCTAAAGACGTGTTCCCATGTTTTTTGTGCTTTTGCTCATTCTCAAGTGTCAAATTACCCTCCCCCTGGGGGGGGGGTGAGGAGGAACGGATACTATTTAGAAGAGGAGGAGTTAGGTTTTCACGTAATCTATGATGTTTTTCACGTGAATCTGATTTTTTTGAATTTTTTGAGAAAAATTTAGAAAAATAGATCTGGAAAATTCGGGGTAGAATTCAAAAATTCCGGAAAATTTTTTCAATTCAGAAAAAAAAAATTGAAATTTAAAAACATGTTTCAAAATTTTTTTAAAAATGAACAATTTTCTACAAATTCGCAATTATTCTCTAAAAATTGAGAAAATAAAAATTTTTTTTAGAAAATTAAAAAAATCCCGTAAAAATCAGAAAAATCAGAAAAAAAATCTGAATTTACACTAGTTATTTTTAATTTTTTTAGAAAAGGAAAAATTCGAAAAAATTTTAAAATAACCAAAAAAAAATGTTTTTTCCAAATTTCTACAAATTTTTTTTTGAATTTCCATGATTTTATTTTTGCAAAAAAAATCTAGAAAATTCTAGAAAAATTCAAAATTTCAGAAAAATTGAAATATTAAAAAAAAAATTTTGTTTCAAATTTCTAATTTTTTCCCAATTTTCTTCAAAAATCCCATTCTCCACACTATTCACTTTTCCCACCAATCTTTCAAAATTCTTCTTCCTCCAAAAAAAAGAACAAATTCTATTTACCCAAAAAAGCTCATCTGGTGTCCAACAGACCGCCCCCCAACTCGTCACAATTCCACTATTTTTCCAAATGTCTCGAGTCGTCGAGTAGACAAAAAAACACTCTGGAACGAATAGAAAAAGAGGGAAAAAGGAGAAAAAAACGTTTCTGAACCCGCTGTATTTTGTTTTTCGAACGCTCAGAAAGCGGATGCGTCTCAAATTGTCTCAAATTTAATTCAAAACGACCCCCTATACATATATATTCGGACATGACACACTTTGTGCCTTTTTCTGATTTTTTGATTATTTTGAGCCCTTTCCAGTTGGAAAAACAATGAAAAAGAATTAGTTTTGATTGTTTTCGGCTTTGGCAGTGTACTTACCAAGAACTGGACCAATTGTTGTGTCAAAACAGAGTTTTTCCGATTCGAATCATTATTTGGGTCAAGTTTTTGGGGTTTTTAGGTTTGCAGGTGAAAAATCAAGATTTTTCGTTTGTTTTTCAAAATTTTAGTGAGATTTTTCAATTTTTAGGGTTTTTACATGATTTTTGAGCTTTGAAACAAGGAAAAACTAGAAAACCGCGGGAAAAATGAAAAAATCACTCAAAAATGCACTTCGCCGTCAGCTACCGTAATCTTAAAGGCGCATAACGAAATCGCGAAAACTTTGCAGGCCTAGGATTGTTTTTTTTTGGAATTTCATGGGATTTAACGGTTTTTTTTCGAATTTTTGCAGGATTTGTACTGTATTTTTACACATTTCGCGATTTTCTACGTAATTTGTCAATTTTTTAGCTATTTTTTCTGGAAAAAGCAAAAAAAATAAGAAAATTGGAAAAATTCTTGAAATTTCAACGTTTTATTTATTTTTTTGGATTTTTCGCATGTTTTGTAATATTTTTCACAATATTCAAAGTTTAGAAGCTGTGCAAACCTGAAAAAGATCGGAAAACTGCGAAAAAATGCTGAAAAATGGGAAAAATCGCTTGAAAATCAAAAAAAAAAGATTTCTTGCCTACCGTAATCTTTAAAGGCGCATAACGAAATCGCAAAAACTTTGCAGGTCTGAAATTTTTTTTTCAAATTTCTTGGGATTTACTGGTTTTGCAAGTGAAATACGCGGAAATTAGTGGATTCATTGAAAGTTTTGCAAGAAATTTCCGGTTTTCGTAAATTTATTTTCCTCTCCAAAGCCCTGTAGCTTCAGAAGCCCCATCATCATCAATTCTGACGCCATTTTCCAGTGGAAAAAACGGCGAAATTATCAGCGGAAGCGGGAATTGTTTACGACTGCTTTTCCTTCGAGTTCAAAGTCCTGAGGAGAGAAAAAAAAATGAAATTGGCTCTTTCGGAATGGCCTCTTTTCAGTTTTACTCCGCAGATTACACTAGGAATAATAGACGACGCGGAGGAGAAGTTATTATTATCTACGTTTTTTTATTGATTAGTTTCTTGAACTAGAGAGGAAATTATTGGGAAAATTTAGGGAAAGATCAGTGGAAATCCGTGAAAAAATCGGGTAAAACTGATGGAAAGCTAGTGAAAATCAGTGAAAATCAGGTAAAATCTATTTTCAAAAATTCCATATTTCTAGAAAATTCCTGAAACTTTCTGAAAATGAATTCAACTGTCCTGAATTTTCATGTGGAAACTGAAATTTTCGGCTTTTCGAAAATTGAAAAAATCAAAAATTCCAAAAAAAAAATCGAAAAAAAATTTCCGAAAATTTTAGAAATTTTCTAATTTATTTTTTCTTCAAAAAGCATAATTATTGATTTTTTGGTAGTTGGGAAGCTTCGAAAAATGCAAAAAATCAAAGATTCCAAAATTTCAGAAAAAAATTTGTCTGAAAATCCAAAAAAAAAAGAAATTCATAAATTTTTCAATTTTTCAAAAAAATCATAATTATTGATTTTTTTGGTAGTTGGGAAGCTTTAAAAAAATGCAAAAAATTAAAAATTACAGACTGAAATTTTTTGAAATTCCGAAAATTTTTTTTTTTATTTTTTAAAAATAATAAAATTCCAAAAATTTTCCAATTTTCTGTTTTTTTCAAAAACCATAATTATTGATTTTTTGGGAGTTTGGAAGCTTTAAAAAAATCCAAAATTGCCAAAAATTTTCGAAAAAAAAAATTCGAAAAATCCTAAAAAAATTTCTAAAAAAATTTCCAATCACGTTTTTCCGTGATTAATGTTTTTTTTTGGAAGTTGTGAGTTTTTGGAAAAAATTCTAAAAATCCGAAAAAAAAATTTTTTTTTTAAAGTTTCCAGTTCAAAATCCAAAAAAGATTGAAATTTTCTGATTTTTCCAAAATTGATGTATTCCAAAAAATCCAAATTCCCAAATTTCTATATCATTTCTCTTATTCCCCTCAATCCCTCCCCAATTTCTCGCTTTTCTTGCTCTTTGCCCCTTTTCCACATAAGCTCCGCCCCTTTCTCACTCATCACGTCCGTTTCAGACTGGCCAAGTGTGAGAAGCGCACGCGCTTCTCACCCGAGTTTCCGTTTTGGATATTATTTTCAATTTTCAATAATTTCCTTCTCTACGCTTTTCGCTTCGAGACCCAACCTTAATAATTTCAAATTTATCAAATTTTTTAAAAATTCAGATCAAGTCAATCAGAAATGCTGCCTCGTCATTGTTTTTTGGTTTTTTTGCTGTAAGTTGGGTCAAAAAAAATTTAAAAAATTGAAAAAAAAATTTTTTTTCGTTTTTTTTGGGTCCCAAAGGGATTACTGTAGCCATTTAATCAATTCACATTTCCAGAAATTAATCCTAAAAAATTAAAATAAATAATTCCCCCCCCCCCACTAAAATGATCATCTCTTGGCACGAACACCTTCCAATTCCCCCAAAAATTCTAAAGATCGCTTCGAGACCCAGTTCCCCATCAATAATTCATATTTCCTTGGGTTGAACTGAAATAGTTCTAGAAGCTGAAATTCTGACGTTTAGGAACCGAAGAAAACACAATTTCGAGCCGGGGTCTTTGAGCCTCTAAAAAATAATTGCGAATTTTCAGTTGAAGTGGAAAAAGTAAAGGAGAGGCGGGTAAACAAATGGGATAGGGGGAATCTTTTAAAAAATGTGTTTCTTATTGAAAATTGAGTTTCCTTATCAATTTATCAGGAGGTTCATGAATTTCTGATCTTTTCTCTCTTCTGCAAGTTGATTTTGGCACATTGATAAATTACACTGATCTGTTTCTAGTGATAACTTGATAAGGAGTGGAGATAGAAAGAAATGATTATTTACAAACTTGTAGAAAATTTATTTCTCTACAACTTTGCAGTTGAACACTTTTTGCTATCTTATCACCTTATCAAGTTATCAATCAATTTGAAAATTGCACGTTCAACAATTTTTTGAATTTTCAGTGACTTATAACTTGATGAGGATTAAAGATAGCGGAAAGTGATCAATTACGAAATTGTAGGAAATTTATTCGTCTACAACTTTGTAATTGATCATTTTCTGCTATCTTGTCACCTTATTATGTTATCGATCAATTTCCCCAATGTATCCGAAAAAAGTTTTATTTTTCAGTTTTATTTTTGATTTTTCAAATTTTCAGTGATACATAACTTGATAAGGTGATAAGTTAGAAAAAAGTGATCAATTACAAACTTATAGGAAATTTACTTCTCTACAACTTTGCAATTGATAACTTTTTGCTATCTTCACTCCTTATCAAGTTATCAACCATTTTCAAAAATGCACCTCTCAAAAAATTTTTTGCTTTCTCATTTTTTTGTAATTTTTCCTCCAAACTCACATGGAAATGCAAATATAGCGTCTTTATCAATTTTTAAAGCACTATTTCAACGTCTTGTACATCAAATGAGCCAAATATCGATTTTTCAGAATTTTTTGAAAAAACATTGAAAAAAAAATTTTCAAAAATTTTTTTTTAAATTTTAGTTTTTTTTTCAATTCTTCAATTTTTCAATTTTTTTGATTTTTCAGTTTCCGAATAACCCTATGCAACCCTCAAGTGTTCCAAATGCTCCGCGAAAAACCAATGCCGCGAAACGGCGATTCCCAGCAGCCACTTCAAGTGCATTTCGGGTTTTATGTCGAAAGTTTGGGAAACTTTCGAGCTACTGAAATGGTAAAAATCAATCGATAATGATTATCGATTGATTATTGATTTTTCAGACTTTTGACATGGACATGTACTTGTACATGTCCTGGCAGGACGATAATATGAAACATAACGGATCCGAGCATTTATTGGTGAATGATAAGGAGATATTGGATAAGATTTGGCTGCCAGATTTGTATTTTGCCAATGCAAGAACTGCATATTTCCATAAAGTAAGTGGATTATTGATTTTTCGGAAAATCAATAATTTTTGAAAAATCAATAATATCTAGGTCACCGTCTTCAACTTCAACATGTTCATTTCTCCGCAAGGAACTATATCTTATGGTACACGGGTTACATTGAATTTGGGTGAGGAGCAATTATCGATTGATTATTGATTGATTGAGTTTTAGCGTGTAATTTGGACTTGAAGGATTATCCACTGGATTATCAGACATGTTATATTAAGGTTATCAGTTGTGAGTGATTTTTTCAAAAGTTGAAATTTTTGGAAAATTCAAAAAATCGATAAAAATAGGTAAAAAAAGAAAATATTGATTTTTTTGGATTATTGATTTTTCGAAAATTTCTCAAATTTTGGGATATTTAAATTTTTTCAAAATTTAAAAATCAATTTTAAAAATTGTTTAAAAAAAAGGGACAAATTGAAATTTTCGGAATATTGATTTTTTTCAAATTTTATGAAATTCCGTGATTTTTCTTATTTTTCATTGATTTTTATTTTCAAATTTTCAAATTCCCGCGCATCGCAGCGAAAACTAGAAAATTTGAATTTCTAGCACTTGCGCGTCTGTTTCGGTGTATTCTGCAAACACCGCTACGACAAAATGCACACAAATATGATTTTCAGTGCATTTTGGCGTGGCGGTGTTTGCGGAATGCACTGAAACTCACGCGCCAGTTTGGGAAATTCAAAAAAGCTGGAATTTGCACTCAAAATTTCAAATTACCGCGCACGATATCTCGCAGCGAAAACTACAGTAAGATTTGCACAAAAATTGATTCAAAATCGTCGAAAACGTGTTTTGCCGTGATTTTCAGTGCATTCCGCAATCACCGCCACGCCAAAATGCATTGAAAATCATGTTTGTGTGCATTTCATCGTAGCGGTGTCTGCAGAATACACCGAAACAGACGCGCAAGTTATAGAAATTCATTTTCAATTTCAGATGCGCACGTGAAAAACGAGATGAACGTCACGTGGTTCTCCAATGACCCAATCCGCTTCAACCCTGACATTGACCTTCCCGAATTCCATATCCGAGCCCTTGACAAGGATTACTGTAATGGAGTGTTCCTCTACACCTTAACCCATAACTCTTCCCGAGTCGGAGAGTTCAGTTGTCTTTTGGGAATGCTCAAATTAAAAAGAGCCATCGGTTTCCATTTGGTGCAGAGTTACATTCCAACAGCACTCATTGTTGCCATTTCATGGGTTTCTTTTTGGATTGATCGACGGGCGGTTCCGGCGAGAGTTAGCTTGTCGTTCACTACGTTGCTTACTTTGAGTACTCAGGTTGGTGCTTTTGAAATTTGAATTTGAATTAAAATTGATAGAGTTACTGTAGTTTTCGTGCCAAGACCCAACTAGAGAAATTTTTGAATTTTTTTTTCAAAAAAAAACTGAAGTTTTATAGTATTTGAATCAATTTTTTGTAATTTAAAAAACATTTTGAAAATTTTTGAAAAAAAATTTTTTTTCAAATTTTGTAGTTTTCGTGTCGAGACCCATCGAAAATGTTTTTTTGATTTTTTTTTTGAAAAAAAAAAAAGATTTTTTAGTATTTGAATCATGTTTTTGTGATTTTTGAAAAATTTTTACCATTTTGAAAATTTTTGAAAAATAAAAAAAAAATTTTTCAAAGTTTGTAGTTTTCGTGCCAAGACCCGTCTATGATTTTTTTGAAAATTTTTAAAAATTCAGGAATTTTTTTTAGAATCAAATTTTGAGAATTTTTGAAAATTTTCAAAAAAATAAGAAAAAAATTTTTTTTTCAAAATTTTGTAATTTTCGTGTCGAGACCCGTAAAACCTTTTTTTGAATTTTTGGAAATTTTTGAAAAATTAGGATTTTTCCTGTACCATTTTTTGAAAATTTTCCAAAATTTCAAAAATTTTTGTGATTTTTCGAAATTAAAAAAAAAATTTAATTTTCGTGCCAGGACCCACAAATTTTTTTTAATTTTAAAAAAATATTTTTCAAAATTAAAATTTTTCATTTTCGTAGCGAGACCCAAAAAATTTTTTTCACATTATTCTGTGAATTTTTGAAAATTTCTGAATTTTCAATGTCAATTTTTTTTCGGAAATATTTCTAAAAATTTCAAAAAATTTTAGAAAATTCCAGAAAATTTTTTTCTATTTTTTAAAAAATTGAAAATTTTGTTGTTTTCGTTTTGAGACCCAAAACAATTTTTTCAAATTTTTTCCAATTCTTCAAAATTCATTTTTATAATTTTCGTGCCGAGACCCGTGAAATAATTTTTTCAATTTTTGAAAAATTTCAAAAAATTCCAGAAAAATTTTTCCATTCTCAAATTTGGTCATTTTCGTTTCGAGACCCATAAAAATTTTTCTTAATTTTTCCAAATTTTCAAAAGTTATTTTTTGTAATTTTCGTGTCGAGACCCAATTTTCCATTTTTCCAGGGCAACGGTATCCGATACGCTCTTCCAGCCGTCTCCTACGCCAAGGCCATCGACTATTTCTACGGAGGTGAGAAAGTGTGCTCCATTGAGAATCGTTCAAAACAGGAAAAGGAACTTTAGTGAATCCGTTCAAATTGTCGCCCGCCTAGACTAACTCAATAATTGTCAGAAATCGCATTTTGTCCTTTCCGGCTCGGCGGGAAAACAGCCGAAAATTGAATTTTGTGTCATGAGAATCATCTTTGACTTTTTGGGCAACTTTTTGACAAATGGTCAATTTTTTTTAGTGGGGATCAGTTATCACTGATTACCTCGCTTCTTATCAGTGATAAAATTTTTTGACCAACTGATAAAAAATTCTAGAGAAAATTCTCTATTGATTGATACCATAACCTGTCCATTTTCCTTATCAACTAATCAACTTATCACCACTTTCAGTTTGCATGCTCTTCATATTCGGAGTTCTTCTCGAGTTTGCTCTAGTGAATTCCTACATGAGAAGAGCCAATAAGTACAATCATCAGGCAGAGAAAATTCAAAATTCTTATGGTGGAAAACCAATAATAGGTTTGTTATCAAGTGATAACTTCCTTATCACCTCTATTTTCAGCCGACTATGACTCGGATTACGAGGAGGGGCCGACCAAGTACTACGGTAACCTGAACAAGAACTCGGCTCATTTGATGTACAAAGCGTTGAAATTTTCGAGAAAAGCGTTATCAATTGATAAGGCTGCTAGGTTTGCGTTTCCATGTGAGTTTTGGCGGGAATTTTACTCGTTAAGGTGATGAGATAGCAAAAAGTGATCAACTGTAAAGTTGTAGAGAAATGAATTTCCTACAACTTTGCAATCGATCACTTTGCTCTATCTTATCAGCATATCAAGTTATGCTTTACTGAAAATTTAAAAAAAAATGTTCTGCTACATTTTTGAAATCAATTGATAACTTGATAAGGTGATAAGATAGCAAAAAGTGATCAATTACAAAGTTGTAGAAAATTATCTCCTCTACAACTTTGCAGTTGATCACTTTGCTCTATCTAATCAGCTTATCAAGTTATACTTTACTGAAAATTTAAAAAAACAATTTTTTTTGGCGACATTTTGGATAATTGATTGATAACTTGATAAGGAGTAGAGATAGCAAAAAGTGATCAACTGCAAAGTTGTAGAGAAATAAATTTCCTACAAGTTTTTAATTGATTACTTTGCCCTATCTTATCACCTTATCAAGTTATGTAACGCTGAAAATTTGGAAAATTGAAAAAAATTGAGAAAAAAAGCTGCATTTCGGAAATTGATTGATAACTTGATAAGGTGATAAGATAGCAACAAGTGATCAACTGCAAAGTTGTAGAAAATTAAATTTTCTATAAGTTTGTAGTTGATCACTTTGCTCTATCTTATCACCTTATCAAGTTATCACCATCCAAACCTACAGTAACCCACTTTTCAGGCGTATTTGCCGTTTTCAACGTGTTCTACTGGATGTATTATTTACGGGAACCGCCGATTCTCGAGTAGTCTTCCATCCCGATAATTGTTTTCTCATTTTCCAACTTTTTTCTGAAAAATGGAGCTAAATACGCTCTTTTTCTCATTTTTTCATCTCATTGTTTACCAAAACGGGTCGGATAATAATAAATTGCGAGTTGGCAAAAAAATTTTTTTTTCAATTAAAAAAAAATAATTTTGAAAAATTTAATTGATAAGTGATAATGGATCTTATCACTGATAACTAAAAAATGTTTTTTTGTCGAAAAAAAAATCAAGAAAGTCCAATAGAGCATGTTTGCCTTCACGTCATTTATCACGTGATGACTAATTATTGACACATGAAAATCCAGCTTCCGGGCGTTGGAACAGGGGGTCTAGACTGTCTAGACAGTGATAGCACTTGATAAGAAAAAAATGAAAAAAAAAAGTTGGAGAGGAATTTTTTGATGATGACACATTGGAAAAAAGGGAAAAATCATGTTTGGCAGGGGGAATTTGGAAAAAAAAGGGAAAAATTTTTTTTTCATGGTTTTGAACAGATATCTGATAAGAATAAGCCAAAAAAGATTACAAAATTGAAAAATTGAAAAAAATTTTTTTTTTTCAGATTTTTGGAATTTTCGGACAAAAATTGATTTGAAAATTTTTTTCAAGATTAAAAAATTTTTTTGACAGATTTTGGAACACAAGACTGATTAGAATGAGCCAGAAAAATGATATAAAAAATTTAAAAAATTGAAAAAAAAATTTTTGCATTTTTTGAAACACAAAATACGTGAAAATAAGCAAAAAAAGGTTCTAAAAATAGGAAAAAAATTTATTTAATTTCAGAATGTTTTTTACTTGATTTTTGAGCCAAAATTGATAAGAACAAGCGAAAAGTGATCTGAAAATTGGAAAAATTAAAAAAAAATTTTGAAGAATTTTTGAAACACAAAATACGTGAAAATGAGCGAAAAAAAAATTCTAAAAATTATATATTTTTTTTGAATTTTCAGAATTTTGTTTCAGATTTTGGTACCTAAAATGAGTCAGGATAAACAAAAATTGACTTGAAAAAAATTTTGAATTCAAAAAAAAAAATTTCAATTTTTGTAACACAAAACTGATGAAAATGAGCAAAAAATGATCCAAAACATGTTTTCTTAAATTTTTAAAAATCAAAAAAATATTTTGTGAAAAATCAATTATAACAAATAATTTCTTGAAGCTCTAATTTTCAGAAATTTTTTTTTTGAAAAATAAAAAATTCAAAAACTTGAAAATCAAATCTTCTGAAAATTTTGGGACCCTTCTTTTCCATTTATTTTTTCCAAATCCTTATCATTCCCTCCCAAAAAACTCCAGGTCAAAGTCCAAAATCCTCTCTCCAAAAAAGGGGGAAGCGCGAGATCAATTGCGAAAAGTCTCAAACCCCCATCTCGAGATTGTTGGCACTGTTGGTCTCAAGTGATAAGAGAGAGATATCAGTGATAAGGCCAAGTGATAACAGAGACAGAAAAACAAATATCCCTTTTCCTTTTCAAAGGTCAAACAAAAACAACTCCCGGGGGGAAGACTAAAATACACACGTCCGGTTTCGAAACGCAAATATTCCCCTAGGCTCCGCCCCTTTTCCGGTCGCCTGTTCTTCTAGTCATTTATCAGTGTGGCCCTAATCAGTGTTATCAGTGTGATTAACATGAAAATTCTCCTTGCTCTCCTATTGTTTCTGACCTATTTTAAAGAAAGTTCCGGATTATCAACTATAGCTGATGTGGATCGGATGAAACATGATTTATCGAAATTTTTGAGCATTTCAAGGTTGGTTTCTGATTTTTTCAAATGATAAGGATTTGAAAAATGATATGATAAAGCGATAAACAATTTTTGAAATTTTTTGAAAATTTTAAAAAATGAAAAAAAAAATTTTTTTTCAAAAATAAAATTTTTAAATTGAAATCGCTACAGTAACTGGTTCCTTGCTTTTCGTGGTGAGACCCATTTTTTCGAAAATTCAAAAATTGATATGATAAAGTGATAACATTTTTTTGAAATTTTTTGAAAATTAAAAAAAAAATTTCAAAAATTTGAATTTTGCTACAGTAACCCAATTTTTTTGATTTTCGTGGTGGGTGACCCAATTTCAAAATTAAAAAAAATTTTTTTTTTAAAATTTCTCAATTTTTTTAATTTTTAAAAAATTAAAATTTCAATTTCCCGGTTACTGTAGCTTTTCGTGGTGAGACCCAATTTTAAAAAATTCAAAATTGATATGATAAAGTGATAATTTTTTTTAATTTGAAAATTTCAAAAAATCAAAAAATCGAAAAAAATTTTTTTTTTAACTTTCAATTTTTTTCT
Source organism: Caenorhabditis becei (assembly GCA_900536315.3). NCBI lineage: Eukaryota > Metazoa > Nematoda > Chromadorea > Rhabditida > Rhabditidae > Caenorhabditis > Caenorhabditis becei. Next base: position 665,543 of record LR539864.1, on the reverse strand, counting down.
TTAATTTTTGAAAAATAAAAATTCACACTTCCCGGTTACTGTAGCTTTTCCTGTTAGGACCCTTTTTTCAATTTTCAAAAAACAATTTTTTTTTCAGATTCAATGAAACTGAAAAATCAGTCGCCCGAGCCGCAATCAAGAAGGCTCTAGAAGCTGTTGGCTTGAATTCCATGACTCATACGTTTATACATGAGGAATCAGTAAGTTCTTATCACTGATAACATATTGATTTATTGAATTTTGTCATTCCAGAACGAAATCGGCGCCAACGTAATCGCCGTCCAAAAAGGTCCATATTTTGGCACTGGAAATGATAAAATGATTATTTTATCAGCAAATTATGACACTTTAGAGGACAATCCGGGTTTATTGATTGATTATTGATTTTTCAAAAAATTATCGATTTTTCAGGAGTTGATGATAACGGGTCTGGTGTGGCGGCAGTGCTGGAAGTTGCCAGGATTCTGTCAACTTTGGATAGTTTGTATACGAGACAACATACTATTGTTTATGTTTTTTATGATATGAAACATAAGGTAAAGCTTATCAGTGATAAGGAAAAAAATTTAAAAAAAAAAAATTTCGAAAAAAAAAATTTTTTTTGAAAAAAATTTTTTTTTCGATTTTTATTAAAATCTCAATTTCTAATCATCCAATCCCTTATCACTTATCACTTCCAGGCCCTAGCCGGCTCCCACGCCTTCGTAGAAGACATCCTACTCCCCCTTATGGACAGAACCAACACAAAAGTCCTGGCTTCAGTGATAGCTGATGGATTGCTCCATTTTGACCCATTTCCAGGATCACAAGCAATGCCTGATCAGTTTGAATCTGTTAGTGATAAGCGGTGATAACAGATGATAATTTGAAATGTTTTCAGTTCTTCCCGGAAGCCGCAAAAATGCTGCATGAGCACAATCATATGGGTGATTTTATTCAAGTTTCGTCGAGAAGCGGAACTGATGATGATTTGGTGGAAATGTGGGTCTTAGAACAAAAAATCCCAATTGAATTGAATTTCGTTGCGAGACCCCTTCTAAAATTTTTCCAAAAATTTTTTTTTTCTGAAAATTGAAAAAAATGGGTCAATTTCAAAAAATCGTAAAAAATCAATAATCAATCAATAAATTAGGAAAAAAACATGGAATCGATAGGAAATTTGCTCCTCTACAAGTTTGTAGTTGATCACTTTTCGCTATCTTCGATCCTTATCAAGTTATCACTAAAAATCCCGAAGCCTATCTGAAAATCGGGTTTCAAAGCAACATTACCGAAATCAAGTGATAACTTGATAAGGTGTTAAGATAGCAAAAAGTGATAAATAACAAAGTTGTAGAGCTTAAAATTTGCTACAACTTTGCAATTGAGCACTTTGTTCTATCTTATCACCTTATCAAGTTATCACTCAAAAACCAAAGCCCTACCAAAAAACCACTTTTCAAAGCTACCCTTCCGAAATTAAATGATAACTTGATAAGGATTAAAGATAGCAAAAAGTTGTCATTTACAAAGTTGTAGAGCAGACAATTTCCTATCGATTGCACATATTACTTGACAATTTTGATCAATTATTGATTTTTTGGGAATTTTTGAAAAAATGTCAAAAAATTTTTTTTTCAAAATTTCAAATTTCCAGATTTTCCCGCTCTTACGACCGTTCCTCCGAAATGCTGTCCGCCGACTGGCCATTCCACCCCTGGAAACTCAATCTTCAAATGAACATTCACAACATCACCACACTTGACCGGTTATACAAGTTCGCTTTTCAGCCCCGTACTAACTGATAATATGTGATAAGAGATTGATAAGTAGAGACGCCTAAAAGCATGGCAAAGTAGTGAAAATAGTGAAAACATAGATTTTTATCGATTTTTAAAAAATGACCTATTTTTAAAACTAAAATGTTTCCAGACTTCACCCATTTCTATTCGCTGATCACTCTTCATTTTTCTTCCATTCAAAACAGTCAAATGTGCAAATTCCGACGCTTTATTTGACGGATACATGTTAGTTTTTTGAAATTTTCAAATTCCCGCGCAGAAAATTTGAATTTCTAGAACTTGCGCGTCTGTTTTGGTGTATTCTGCAAACACCGCTACGACAAAATGCACACAAACGCGATTTTTGTGCATTTTGGCGTGGCGGTGATTGCGGAATGCACTGAAACTCACGCGCAAGTTCTAGAAATTCAAATCTTACTGTAGTTTTCGCTGCGAGATATCGTGCGAGGCAATTTTTTCAAATTTTCAAATTTTCCAGTGAACCACCGTGGAGTCCGCCAATATTGTGTCCAGTGTGACGGTCTTTACATGATGACCGAACAGAATATGAAGTTTTTGGCACTGATGACCGATTCGTTGATTCGGTTTTTTATTGAGATGAGTGGAAGTTCGGGTGAGTGGTTTTTTGAAGAAAAATGGTGAAAAATGAGCTTTTTTGGATCAAAAATGGCTGAAAAAGGAGATTTTTGAGTTTTTGGGTTACTGTAGGTAAACTTTGTGCAAACACCGTCACGTGAAAATGCACAGAAGACACTAGATTTGACGCGCAAATATTTTTGATTTGAAAAAAGGGGCATTTTTGCTGGAAAACCGCTGAAAATCGGGTTTTTGATTTTTTGGGTTACTGTAGGTAAATTCTGTGCAAACACCATCACGTAAAAGTGCACACAAGACACTTGATTTTACGCAAATTTTTTGTTAGTCAAAAATTAGTCATTTTTGCTGAAAAACCGCTGGAAATCGTGTTTTTCTGCAAACACCATGACGCAAAAATGCACAGATTTAATTTTTCAATTTTTTGAATTTTCGGGTTACTGTAGATGAATTCTGTGCAAACACCATCACGTAAAAACGCACAGAAGACACCAGATTTTACGCGCAAAGATTTTGAATTGAAAAAGAGATGTTTTCGCTGAAAAAGTGCAGAAATTTGTTTTTTTCAAATTTTGGGTTACTGTAGATGAATTCTGTGCAAACACTGTCACGTAAAAGTGCACGGAAGACATTAGATTTGACGCGCAAAAAGTTTTTTGACGAAAAGTGGCATTCTGATTGAAAATCGAGATTTTTCTGCAAACACCACGGCGAAAAAATTCACAGATTTCATTTTTTGATTTTTTTGGTTACTGTAGGTTAATTTGGTGCAAACACCACCGCTACGTAAAAGTGCACAAAAAACACCAAAAATTTCGCAATTTTAATTTTTTTTTCAGCCATGCAAGTCGTCGATGAGCTCTACGCCTTCATGTTCAACATTGATGTTGAATAATTTTTTTTTCTAAATCAAAAAAATTTATTTGTATATATTTATATTATCTCGATTTCCAATACGTGTCAACAGATTTCTATTGATTATTATATTAATTTTTTGAATAAAAATTTTTTTTATTTGAAAAAATTGTGTTTTCGCTGTACCGTATGACTTTTTCGGTACAAACTCCACTTTTTCCTTATCACTTTTATCAACTGATTGTTTGAACTTTTCTCCCGTGATCAATGAGTAATTTCAGTGGCAATGTGTCAATTGAACACTTCCGCTTTTTTTTTGGAAAATTGAAAAAAAATGATGGGAAATGACACAAAAAAGAAGGAAGATAAGGAAAGATGACACTTGGGAGAAGTTTGAGAAAATGGGGAAAATCAGTGCTCATTTTAAAATTTTTACATTATAAAACAGGTAAAAATTCATGAATTTCAGAATTTTTTGACTTGAAAAAAATTAATTTTTTTTTCAAATAAAAAAAATTCCAAAAAATCAAACAATTTTGTGAATAATCCCCTAAAAAACCGGTTTAAAAAATGAAATAATTAATTTTCAAAAAAAAAAAACATTTTTCAAAAATCAAAAAATCAGTGAAAGAACTGTAAAAGGAAATAGAAAATGAAAATGAATTTCCAAAAAAAAAATTTTTCACAAATCTAATAATTTTGTGAATAATCACTGTAAACCGCTATGAAAAAATCAACATTTTCAATTTTCTAAAAATCAAAAAGTTTTGTGAAAAATCGCTGTAATATGAGTTGGTGTAAAAAAATTGAAATTAATTTTCAAAAAAAAATTTTTCTAGAATTTTCTAGAATTTTTTTGGAATTTTTAGGAATTTTCTGGATTTTTCTAAAAAATTTCTAAAAATTTCTGGTATTTTCTGGAATTTTCGAATAATTTCTGGAATTTTTTAAAATTTTCAGGATCTTTCTGGAATTCTCTAGAATTTTCTCTGAAAATCCCCTCCTAATCCAATTCAATTCAAGTAATCTGCCATGGAAACTCAAAAAAAAAAGCGTGCGCGCTTCTCCCTCGCCGCTCCTAAGCACACGAAATATTGATTTTCTGAGAGCCTCTCATTTTGTTGGCACACACTTGTTAGCACCCAATTTATTTGTTTTTTGCAATTTTTTTGTGTGTTTTTCAAATTTTTTTTCGAATTTGTTAAAAAAAAAACAGTATTTTTTAGGCCATAATAATTTTTTTTGTATTTTTTAAAAATTTTCAAAATTTTGAAATTTTTCATATATTCTCACTAACTCCGCAAACACCAAATCTCACGACAAAATACCGAGATTTTACAAAAATTCACCAACTTTTTGATAAATTGATAACGCTGATAAGGTTTTTCATAGAATCTGTAAACAAAAATTCAAACTACGAAACGAGAAAAACCGTACTTTTTGTATTCTGTACTTTGAAGTCAAATTTGCATTTCTAGTCTGAAATCAAGGGGTTTCATGAATTTAGAGCTCTAATCTTTTATCAAAGTTATCAGTTATCAGAGCTTATCAATACAATGATATTTTTTTCTCGAAACGGTGAATTTATGTGAAAAATCAAAAAATCAAAAAATCAAATGATCATTTCATTTGTGCAACTGCCAATTTCTATAGAAAATTGCATAAAAGGGCTAGAGAAAAAAAATGGAAAAAAATCCGAAATTATTTTCTTCAATTTTCAAATTCTCCAATTTTTACAAAAAAGCTTCCCAAAAAAGATAACTTTCATTTTTTTTCGAAAATAAAAAATGTGAAAAAAAATTATTTGCCTTCAAAATTTCAAATTTGGCGCCTACGATATCTCACAGCGAAAACTAGAAAATTTGAATTTCTAGACTTTGCGCGTCTGTTTCGGTGTATTCTGCAAACACCGCTACGACAAAATGCACACAAACATGATTTTTCGTGCATTTTGGCGTGGCGGTGATTGCGGAATACACTGAAACTCACGCGCAAGTTTAGAAAATCCAACTACAGTGAGAGCGAGATTGACTACGAAAACATTGAAAAATTCCACATCTTACTGTAGTTTTCGCTGCGAGAAATCATGCGCGCCAATTGCAAATTTTCCCAACTTGCGCGTGAGTTTCAGTGCATTCCGCAAACACCGCCACGCCAAAATGCACTGAAAAACATGTTTGTGTGCATTCTGTCGTAGCGGTGTTTGCAGAATACACCAAAACAGACGCGCAAGTTCTAGAAATTTAAATTTTCTAGTTTTCGCTGCGAGATATCGCGCGCGGGAATTTGAAATTTGAAATGCAAAAAAATTAAGACATTCAAAAAAATCAATATTCGAAAAATTCAATTTTTTCAATTTTCAAAAAATTTTTTCCGCGGGAATTTGAAAACATTTTGAAATTTTGAGTGGAATCCTCACTGTTTGAACCCTTTGAGGTAAAAAAATCAAATATCTCTTCTATTTTTTTTCCAATATATATTTTTTATTAAAAAAAGAAATTCCTCGAACTTCTCGTCCTTCTTCGTCGAATTTCATCCCTTTTCTTCTTCATTTTTTCCGTTTTTCCGCATCTGATCAACTGATCTTTTGATTCTTCTCGTACATTGTTTCCTTCGTCATTTCTCTCCCACTCCTTTCCATTTATTATCATTCTCAAATAGACAAGTGAGTGCGTAATTCTTTTTTTTTGTTGATAATTTTGATAATGAAATTATGTATGATCGGCGCTAATTCTAGGGTATTTACGCATTTTCTTTTTGTGTTGTTATTCTTCTTTGTGGTGGTGGAGAAGTTTGGAATTTGGAGGAAAATTCAAATTTTTTGAAATTTTCTCTGAATTTTCAGAGAAATTTTGAGTTTCACAGAAAAGAAAGCCAATTTTGAAAAAATTGAAAAATTTCAAAAGAAATTTTTTTTGGAATTTTTTGAACTTTTCATCTTTTGGAAAAACAAACAATTGAGTTGTTCCGAATTTTTTCTGAATTTTTTCTTGAATTTTTGAGTTTTTGAAAAACTGATTTTTTTATTTCTGGAATTTTGAAAATGTTTTGTTTTGTTTTGATATTTCCAAATTTTTCGAATTTCCCACCCAAACTCTAAATTCTTGAAATTTTTCAAAATTTCCAAAAAAATGATTTTTTCTTATTTCTAATTTTTTTTTGAAATTTCATAGCAATTTCTGTAAAATTCTAAAATTCTAAAAATTTCTGTAAATTTTTATTTTCCGGAAAAATTGAAAATTAATTTTTTCGAAAATTTTTGAAAATTTTTTTTTCTGATTTCTAAGAATTTTCTAAAATTTCATACCGATTTCTGTAAAATTCAGAATTCCTAAAAATTTCAGAAAATTTTTGTTTTCCGGAAAAATTGGAAATTGATTTTTTCAAAAAATTTTCAAAAATTTTCAAAAAAAAATTTTTTTCGCATTTTCTGAATTTTCGGAGTTTTCAAAAATTCTGAATTCGCAAAAGTTTCTAAAAAAAAATTTCCCGGAAAAATTGAAAATCGAATTTTTTGAATTTTCAGTGAAATTTTTTTTATTATATTCCGAATTTTGAAAAATTTTATACCAATTTCTGAAAATTTGAGAATTCTCAAAAATTTTGAATTTTTAAAATTTTTTTTCGAAATTTCATTTTATATTTTTCATTTTTCAAAAAATGCATTTTTTTCCTTTCTCTCAAATTTCCCATTTCTTTTGGAATTTGTTCAAAAATTAAATTTTTTTTTTTTGAATTTCATCGATCTTTCAGAATTTTCTATTTTTCAAATTTCAATTTATTTTTTTAATTTTCTAAAATTCACTATTTTTCAAATTTCCCCATTCTATCTTTGTAGTGTCCTCTTCCCCTAAAACAAACTACACATTTTTCCAGACTTTTCATCAATAATTTTATTGGCACTGGTCTCTTATCGAGACCTGAAAAACGCTAAAAATTCGAAATTGTTTTGCTGAATTTTTCCGGTTCCCCGCGAATTTTTTGAATTTTTCAGATTTTTAAAAAATGTTTTCTAGAAAAAAGGATGAATCAAACTCAAATTCACACAAAATACACTTACACTTTCTCTCTCAAAAAAAAAAGAAAAATTGTAGCCAAAAAAGGTGATAATTTGATATTTCCAGTGACCCAATTAGCATAATCGGATGACCTGACACTCTCTTCGAAATGATGCTGGAGCAAATCGGCGGTGGTGGTGTCGTTGACAATTCAACACCGCTGATGTCGTCCACGTCTCCGGAAAAGATGAGGATTCAGAAGGGAAGTTTTGGGGAAGACGGAAGGAGGACAGCCACTACCATTGATGAGTTGTTGCAGGTTACCACGGCGTGAGTTGGAGGCGGTTTTTTGAAAATGAATCGGTTTTTTTTTGATTTTTGTAAAAATTTTATATAAAAAACAGTATTCAATTGAATATTTTAACATTTTTTGAAAAACTGAATTTTTTGAAATTCTAAAAAAAAATTCAGATTTTGAATTTTTCAAAAAAAAATTTTTTTGAAAATTTTTCTCAATTTTCCAATAATTGTTAAAATTTTGAGAAAATTATATATGAATATTGAAAGTTCACTTTTTTACAAAAAAAAAATGTCAAAAAAAATTTAATTTTGGGTTCAAATCGATTTTTCGATAAATTTTTCAAATCCAAATTTTTCGGATTTTCAGAATTTTGATTTTTCAAGTTTTCTTTTTGATTTTTGAAAAATCGTTCAAATTTTTAAGAAAATTAATTTGGAAATTAAAAAATGGTTTTTACAAGTCGAAAAATTTGAATTTCATGTTGAATTCAATTTTTGAATTTTGATTTTTTCGAAAATGTTGAAAAATTTATCAATTTTCAAAAAATCATAAAAAATTTCATTTTACTTTGAAAATTGATCTAAAAAAATGAATCGATTGGAAATCGTCCCCTCTACAACTTTTTAGTTGACAACTTTTTTCTATCTCTAACAACTTCAAGTCTTATCCTAAAAATTGATCAAATTTTCGAAAAAAAAATCGTAAAAAATTCAAAATTACTCAAAAAATTGATGTAAGAAAAGCAATCAATAGAAAATTTGCTCCTCTACAACTTTTCAATTGATTACATTTTTCTATCTGCCCCCCTTATCAAGTTATCAGTGAAAATCCAAAATGCTCTCTAGAAATCGCTACCTTCCCGAAATCAATTGATAACTTGATAAGGATTGAAGATATCAAAAAGTGATTAACTACAAAATTGTAGAAAATTTTGAGCTCTACAACTTTCCAGTTGATCACGTTTCTCTATCTTTACTCCTTATCAAGTTATCAATCAATTCGGGTATCTAACATCAAATTTTAGTGCCTTTTGGCATTTTAGTGATAACTTGATAAGGATTAAAGATAGCAAAAAGTGATAAACTACAAAGTTGTAGAGCAGGAAATTTCCTACCAATTCCATATTTTTTCTAATTTTTATTGATTACTTATTGATTTTTTTATGATTTTTTCAAACTTTCCTATTTTTCCAGCTACCGTCCCTACCCTCTCTTCATCATCTGCTCCATGTCTTTCCTATGGTCCCTATGTGCTCTATCAGCCATTTCTCCAGCTTTTTTAGCTCCAGCCGAGCCGTGTTCTTCATCAGAAAACTGCACTTTTTACACAGTTCAAGACGAATTCCAACTCACAACTTCTTTTATTCTGGAGCCCGCTGAGCTCGTGACAAGTGTCTATTTTTTGGGGAATTTGATGATTGGACAGTTTTTTGCAGTTGTGGCGGATAGGTAAGGGTTATTGATTTTTTTGAAAACTAAAAAAAATTAAATTGTTTTTTTTCAGAATCGGAAGACGTCCAATTGTCATTTGCTCCCTCCTAATCACAGGAATATCAGGGTGTCTTGGAGCATTTGTTCAGAATTTTCCATTGCTATTGGTGGTCAGGTTTATTCAAGGATCTTGTTATACGGTAGGTCAAAAATTTGAGAATTCAAAAAAAAAAAAATAATAATAAAAATGGAAAAAAAATTTTCGAAAAAAATTTTTTTTTTCAACATTTTTTTTTTAATCTTCAAATTTCAGATGACGTTGCTCATCTGAATCCTCTGAATCGTTCCAAAAAATGTAACATGTGTCACTAAAAAATTTAAAAAAATTGAAAAAAAAAATTTCCAAAAAATTTTTTTTTTCAATTTTTCAAATTTCAAATTTTCAGATGACGTTGCTTATCTGAATCTTTCTGAATCCCTTTGGAAAAATTTTCCACTCATTCTAGAACCCTTTGGCTGTAAAATATCAAAACTGGAGCTGAAATTATCCATTTTGAGCCAAGTTACACCAAAAATCCCAAATTTTAGAATTCCTTCACTGTTTCAGCTCTAACTTGGCTCAAAATGCTCCGTTTGAGCTCCGGTTCGGATAATTTATAAATAAGGGTCCCTAGATAACGTGAAAAAATTTTGGTAGAGATCTATGAAGATTGGGATGAGTTACGTCATCTAAAACATTGAGAAAGTTCAAAAATGCAATTTTTATGTTATTTTTTTTGTTTTTGGCATAACTCGGCTCAAAATGCTCCGTTTGAGCTCCACTTTAGAGATTTTGTAGGGAAGGGTCTCTAGATGACGTAAAAAAAAATTTGGTATAGATCTATGAAGATTCAGACAAGTTACGTCATCTGAAACATTGAGAAAGTTCAAAAATGCACATTTCATGTTACTTTTTTTTTGTTTTTTGGCATAACTTGGCTCAAAATGCTCCGTTTGAGCTCCAACTTGGACATTTTATAGTCAAGGGTCCCTAGATTACGTGAAAAAAATTTGGTATAGATCTATGAAGATTCAGATGCGCTACGTCATCTAAAACATTGAAAAGTTCAAAAAATGCAATTTTATGTTGCAATTCTTTGTTTTTGGCATAACTTGGATCAAAATGCTCCGTTTGAGCTCCGGCTTAGGCCAAGGGGTTCTAGAAGGATTCTGAAAAGATTCAGATGCCCCACGTCTTCTGAAAATCTGAAAATTTCCACTTTCAGTCCCTGACAACAGTGAACTACGTGTTGAGCGGCGAGAGCATTCCGAATCGTTCCCAATCGTTAACTTCCATATTTTTCGGCGTTTCATGGGTCCTTGGATACTGTTTTTTGGCGCCAATGTCTGTTTGGTTTCCCACGTGGCGAAGGCTTCAATTTGCGACCGCTTTTCCCAATGTAGTGGTGGCACTGTTTTTGATGATGTGAGTTGGAGGGAATTCAAATTTTCGAATTGGCGCGCGTTTAAAAAATTGAAATTCGCATCCAAAATTTCAAATTCAAATTCCCACACACGATATCTCGCAGCGGAAACTAGAAAGATTTGAACTTCTAGAACTTGCGCGTCTGTTTCGGTGTATTCTGCAAACACCGCTACGACAAAATGCACACAAACATGATTTTCAGTGCATTTTGGCGTGGCGGTGATTGCGGAATGCACTGAAACTCACGCGCAAGTTTGGGAAATTCAAATTACAGAATTTGAAACTGAAGTTTGCATTTAAAATTTCAAATTGGCGCCTCAGGGAAAACTACAGTAAGATTTACAGTTTTCAGGGATTTTTGACATCAATTTTTGTTAGAAAACACGGAAAATGAAACAATTTCATCAAAAATAGTGAAAAATGACCTGTAATTTGAATTTCTAGCACTTGTGCGTAAGGTTTAGTGCATTCCGCAAACACCACCACGCCAAAATGCACGAAAAACTAAAAATCGCATTTGTGTGCATTTTGTCGTAGCGGTGTTTGCAGGATGCACCAAAACTGACGCGCAAGTGCTAGAAAATCGCATTTTCTAGTTTTCGCTACGAGATATCGTGCGCGGGAATTTGAAAAATCATTTTGAATGCAAAAATCAATAAAAATTTGAAAAAATCTCGAACTTGAAGAAATTTTGAAAAAATCAATAAAGAATTTTTGAATGCAAAAATTCAAATTTGTCATTTTTTCAGCACCTTACCCGAAAGTATAGCCTATTCTCATGTGAAAAATGACCGTAAATCGGTTGAAAAATGGATTCGAAAAAATGAGCAACTATCATGTCGAAAAATCGATTACAACTTGGACCTGATAATGGAAGAGAAGCTGGAGGAAGCTGATAAAATGACAATTTATCGATTACTTGGAAAAATATTGTCGGATCGATCGATAACTCGGCTTATGGTTGTGGAAACGGCACTTTGGATCATGACTTTTATGACTTATTGCGCTTTATCACTGACTTCAACTTCTGTTGGCAATTCACATCCTTTGGTGTCTTTTTTGTTTTCGGGAGTTGTCGAATTGCCTGCTTATCTGTTTATTCCAATTTGTTTGAGATGGTGAGTTGGCATTTTTTGAGAAACATTTTTTTCCTGAAATATCTCCATTCCCCGAATTCTTTGAAAAATATTTTTTCAAAAAAAAAATTTTTGAATGAAATTTGAAGAAATTCCAAAAAAATTTCTGAATTTTTGAAGAAAATTTTGAAAAATGAAAAAAAAAACATTTTTTTTTTGATTTTGTCAAAAAAATTTTCGGAAGGATTCAGGACAAATTCAGATGACGGACGTCATCTGAAATTTCGAAAACAATTTGTTTTTTTAATTTTGAAAAAGTGTAATTTTTTTTCAAAATTTTTTTTGAGGGTTCTCTAGAAAATAGGATTCAGATGAGGGACGTCATCTGAAATTTTCGAAGAATTCTAAAAATTCAAAAAAAATTTCAGATTTTGAAAAATTCTGAAATTTGAAAAAAAAAATTCTTTTGAAATTTCGAAAAATTCTATTTTTTTCAAATTTTTGATTTTTAAAAGGATTTTGAAAAATACGATTCACATGAGGGACATCGTCTCAAATTTTGAAAAATTCTGAAAAAATCCCAAAAAAATTTTCTTTCAAAATTTTGATTTTTTGAGGGTTAAAAAAGTTTGGATTTTGAAAAATGACGTCATCTGAAATTTTGGAAAATTCTGAAAAATAAAAAAAAATTTTGAGTTCTTCATGTTTTTTCACACGAAATTTCCAGAAGAATTCAGAAAAATGACGTCATCTGAAATTCAGAAAAAATCTGAAAACTTCCAAAAAAATTTTATTTTAATTTTGAAATTTAAAAAAAATTGTCAGAAGAATTTTCAAAAAATCAGAAAAAAGTGTTTTCTGAAAATTCTCAAAATTTCAGAAATCCAGAAAAAATCCAATTCCAGATTTTTAAATTATTTTTTCTGAATTGTTCCTAAAAGGTTTCAGATGAAGGACGTCATTTGAAAATTCACAAAACAAAAAAATTATAAAAAAAATTTTTTTTTTCAATTTTTCAATTCCCATCAGAATTTTCAAAATTATTCACTTCTTCCCAATTACGTATTATTGCCGTCCCGCGGCGAGTCACCTGGTGGGTCTCGCCACGAAATTGGTTTCTGACTGAAATACGGCTTTTGGACAAGATTTCGACACTTTTTATGTTGAAAATGGGTTACTTGACATGATTTCATCCATCTCCAGCTAATTTTCAGCATTTTCCACCAAATTCTAGTGAAAATGAGGTGTTTTTGGTAAAAAGCGGCAAAATATCGAAAAATTCATGTTTTTGTACTGGAATCAGTGGGAACTGCTGAAATTTGGCTGAAAATGGTAGAATTCACCTAATTTTACCCGTTTTCATCATGAAAAGTGCTAAAAACCTTGTCCAGAAGCCGTATTTCAGTCAGAAACCATTTTCGTGGCGAGACCCATCAGGTGACTCTCCACGGGACGGCAATAATATCACTTCAATTCCTTCCAGGACCAACCGTCGTCCAACCCGTTTCCTATGCCATTCCGTCGGTGCCACTGCCCTCCTAATCATGTATTTCCTTCCCTACGACACTCCACTCCACCTAATAATCTGGCTGCTTGCCAAGTTCTGTGCCGCCTGTTGCTACCTCTTCTGCTTCATTTTCGCATCCGAACTCTTCCCAACATGGTGCCGTTCCTGTTGTATCGGTGTGTGCTCAACTTGCTGTAACTTTGGAGCAATTGTTGCTCCACACATCTTCGTCATGGACACTTGGCTGCCAGGATCCCAATTTTTCGCTTTAGCAGCCATTAATTTGACTTGCGCAGTACTAACATGTCTACAACCAGAGACGAAAATCAAAAATTGAGTTTCAGATTTTTTTGAAAATTTTGAAAATTTTTAAAAAAAATGTTTAGGGTCATTTTTCGGTTTTTTAGGACAAAAATTGAGTTTCAGATTTTTTAGAAATTTTTAAAAATTAAAAAAAAAATTTTTTTTTGGCCAATTTTCGGCTTTTTTGACCCAATTTTCAAAAAATTGAGTTTTAGATTTTTTGGAAATTTTCAAAAAACATTTTTTTTTTAATTTTCGGCCCAATTTCCGTCCATTTTTACCCAATAAATTGAATTTCAGATTTTTTGGAAATTTTTAAAAATTTTTAAAAATATTTTCAACCAATTTCCGACTTTTTTGACCTAATAAATTGAGTTTCAGATTTTTGTGGAAATTTTTAAAAATTCTCAAAAAAATTTTTTTAGCCGATTTCCAGCCTTTTTGACCTAATTTCCCAAAAATTGAATTTGAGATTTTTCGGAAATTTTTGAAAATTAAAAAAAATTTTTTTTTGGGCCAATTCCTAGCCTTTTTTGACCTAATTTTCTAACCTAAATTTCAGAAAAATCAATATTTTCATTTTTTTTTCTTCCATTTTTTCCCTCAATTTTATTGATTTTTCCCATTTTTTCCCTTTTCATCCCCCATTGTGACCTGAATTTGTGAGATTTTTTTCTGTGAGAAATACGTGTTTTTCCCCTGTTTTTGTGACGTGTATTCTATGTATCGATTGGTTTTTTCAACTCGGTAAATTTTTTGAAATACCTGTGATTTTTTGTTTTTTTTTTAATGTTAGAGAATAAATTTGTTGATAGGAATAATCGATAAATTGATAAGGATTTTTTGTAAAACGAACAGGATATGAAAATTGAATTTTTTTTTTATTTTGTTATTTTTTTTAAAATTTTTTTGCCTTTCAAATTTTTTTATATCGGAGTTGTCTCATCTGCTCGGCTTCTTCGTCCAGTTCTGCTTGCTGCTTCTGCAGTTTTATCTCCTGCTCTCTGACCGCTTCTGCCTTATCTTTCTTGCTTGCCGAGACTTCCGGTGTTGCTTGATCGTCAGATTGCTTTTCCTGATTGTTCCATCCCAAAGCCTGGAACTCATTCAGTCAGGTTTGTAAAGCTTGGCATTCACACTCACCGCTTTGAAGACATGGAATTTCTTCCCCTCGACCAGCAGAACGGCATCGGTGAACTGATCAGTCAGACTAAAGTCTCTCGTCGGAATTCTTTCGTCTTCATCCGTCGAGAACACCTCGGTCGATTGAATGTGCATTTCCAATGCAACAAAGGGATCAATTGGGATTTTGCAATCCAGATAAATAGCTGCGGAATTCAGGTTTTTGACCGTTCTTTTGTCAACCACTTCTTCACCGAATGGCGAACACAAGCTGAAAAAAGTATTAGTTATTTTGAAAACTGATCTCTTTTCACAAACCTTTTTTTTAAACAAATCCTTTAACAAAAAATCGATACTCGAGAAACTTCAGAAAAATCCAATACCAGTGGCTGCCTTCAGGAAGCCCATGGCCTAATCAACCATTTTTGAGGGGAGAACCTGGAAAATGACAGAAATTGGGGAAATGACAGGGAAATGGAGAAAATTCCAGAAAATGATCGGAAAAAAAGACCTGTCGTCTCTCGGTTGTATGGCTGGTGCTTGCGCAGCGCAGGCTTTTCGAAATTGACGGTTGTGCGGTGGAGCGCGGTTGCGGCGGCTCTTCGGAGGTGTCTAACAGTTGAAAAAAAGTGACAGGGAAAAATTTGAGAATGTTAAAAATTGGTTACGATATCAAATAGGAATTTGGTAAAAATTATCAAAAATGTTTTTTTTGCAAATTTTCAAAATTGAAATTTTTCTTTACTCAACTTTAAAAAAATCTGATAAAATCAATAATCAATGAAAAACTCCATGTAAAAAAACCAATCGATGGGAAATTTTCTCCTCTACAACTTTCTAGTTGACAACTTTTTGATATCTTCATTCCTTATCAAGTTATCAATTGATTTCGAGAAGGTTGCTTTTGAAGAGTTGTTTTAGGGAGCTTTTTGGTATTTAGGTGATAGTGTGATAAGGAGTGAAGATATCAAGAAGTGATCGACTGCAGAGTTGTAGAGGAGCATATTTTCTCTCGATTCCATATTTTTTCACAATTTTGGGACCAATTATTGATTTTTTGAGATTTTTGGAAAAAAAACATATATTTTTTGTAGGTTTTTTTCATTGTCAGTTTCTTTCTTTATTTTATTTAATTCACTAATTTAAAAAAAATCACTTTTCTAAAATTTTATTCGGACCAATGAATTTCAATGAAATTACGAATGAAAATTTAATTCAAACTACGAGATGAAGAGGATCAGGTGAGTGTTGTGCTCTGAAGCTTCGTGGAGAAGACGTCGATGGGCCACTTGTTCATCTTGAACATGGAGAGAAGGAAGTCGACCTTCGAGTTGACTGGCACAGTAATATTGTGGACTGAAAAATAAGAAGGTACTGTATGATGTTGTTTTCATCACTTACTCTTCACTGGTCCAAAGTCTTCTTCTGCAGTGAAGTGGGTGTTTCCTTTGATGTATGCATCCGACTTGGCAGTGATGGTGATCCTTCAAAATGTTGTTATCAGTCAATTTCTCACTAAAATCAATGTCTACCAGGTCTTATCGTTGTTCTCCTCGCAGATGAAGTTGTGCATCGCATTGACCTCCTCGTTTGAGATGATTCCAGTGGCAGTTTCAGCTCGGAAGATGAGGCACTTATTCCGTGTACCAACAAGCTAAGAAAAAATTATATAAATTGAAAAAAAATCTTTTCACAAACCTTTTTTCAAAAATCCTTTAACAAAAAATCGATAACCGCAAAACTTCAGAAAAATCGATAACCAGTGGCTGCCTTCTGGAAGCCCATGGCCTAATCAACCATTTTTGAGGGGGGAACCTGGAAAATGGAAGGAATTGGGGAAATGACAGGAAAATGAGCAAATTTTATGAAAAAGCGATGTGGAAATGATAAGACATGTTGCTTGCGCAGCGCAAGCTTTTCGAAATTTGCGCTTGTGCGGTGGAGCGCGGTTGCATCGGCTGATTAGTTGGGCCGGTAATTGGAAAAAAGTGACAGGGAAAGGTTTGGAAAACTGAACAATTGGTTACGGTATCAAGTGTTTCAATTGGACGTTGGGAAAAATTAAATTCTGAAAATTTTTTTTTTCGAGAAATTTCAAAATTTGAAATTTTGTGACTGAACTTCAAAAAATCGTATAAATTAATGAAAAAGTTAATGTAAAAAAAGGAATCGATGGGAAATTCTCTCCTCTACAACTTTTCAATTGACGACTTTTCGATATCTTCACTCCTTATCATGTTATCAGTTGATTTAGGCAAGCTTACTTTGAAGAGTGGTTTTTAGGAAGCTTTTTGATTTTCAGGTGATAACTTGATAAGGAGTGGAGATAGGGAAAACTAGTCAACTGGAAAGTTGTAGAGGAGATAATTTCCTATCGATTATATATTTTTTCACAATTTTAAGACTGATTATTGATTTTTTGAGATTTTTGGAAAAAAAACATTTTTTTTGTAGGTTTTTTTTCATTGTCAGTTTCTTTCTAATTTTATCTAATTTACTAATTTAAAAAATCACTTTCTTTTTTTTTATTCGGACCAATGGACCAATTCTTATTGATTTTTTCCCATTCTTCCCCATTTTTTCCCATTTTTCCCCCATTGTGACCTGAATTTTTGAGATTTTTTTCTGTGAGAAATACATGTTTTTCCCCTGTTTTTGTGACGTGTATTCTATGTATCGATTGGTTTTCTCAACTCGGTAAAATTTTTGAAATACCTGTGATTTTTTGTATTTTTTTTAGAATTTTAGAGAATAAATTTGTTGATAGGAGTAAAAAATAAAAAAAAAAGCAAGATTGAGAGAAATCAATTGATAAATTGATAAGGATTGAAGAAACTTTTCTTGCTGATTTTTTTTGTAAAACCTGTTGAATATGAAAATCGAAAGTTTATTCATTAAAAAAAAACACATAATCTCTTCGTGACGAGCCACCTCTTCCAAAATTTCCAGAATGTTGCTTGCGCATTTCTTCACCATTTCAATGAACCTTCTTCGCCTCGAGGATTTTGGTTTCATCATTTTGAACAGTTGGGAATTGAGAGGATTCGACTGAAAAAAAGGAAATTTACCCTCATGTACGTGAAATTCTTGAACTCACCCTCCACTTCTTCGGCGAACTTGGTCTGCCCGTTCTTCTAGAGAAAGGCTGGTGCGTTCTTCATGAGCTCTTCCAAATCACTTCGTGCTTAAAATATACAATTAATTTTAAAAAATAATATCTTTTCACAAACCTTTTTCAACAAATCCTTTAACAAAAAAATCGATAACCGCAAAACTTCAGAAAAATCCATAACCAGTGGCTGCCTTCGGGAAGCCCATGGCCTAATCAACCATTTTTGAGGGGGGAACCTGGAAAATTAGAAAAATTGGGGGAAATTAAGGAAAATGGAGAAAATTCCAGAAAAAGAGCGGATTTTAGGCCTAAGCGATAAGAAATCACGTGGGACCTGTTGTCTGCTTGCGCAGCGCAGGCTTTTCGAAATTTGCGCTTGTGCGGTGGAGCGCGGTTGCGTCGGTTGATTAGTTGGGCCGGTGATTGGAAAAGAGTGACAGGGAATGGTTTGGAAATTTGAACAATTGAAAGTTGGGAAAGATTCTCGAAATTTTTTTTTTTTTTGAAAAATTGGAAAATTTAAAAATTAAACATTTTTTGGCTTAAATTCAAAAAATCATAAAAAATCGAGGAATGATAAAAAAGTTGATGTAAAATAGCCAATCGATAGGAAATTTGCTCCTCAACAACTTTTCAGTTTACACCTTTTTGATATCTTCACTCCTTATCAAGTTATCAATTGATTTCGAGAAGGTAGCTTTGAAGAGTGGTTTTTAGGGAGCTTTTTGATTTTCGGGTGATAACTTGATAAGGAGTGGAGATATCAGAGAATAATCAATTAGAAAGTTGAAGAGGAGCAAATTTCCTATCGATTCTATATTTTTTCACAATTCTTGGACCAGATATTGATTTTTTACGGTTTTTGGAAAAAAGGTCATTTTTCGAAAAACAATATTTTTTTTAATGTCACAAATTCTAATACCGAAACTTGTGTCTAATTTTATCTAATTCTCAAAAAAAAAACATTCACTCTGCTCCCATTCCCATTGATAACTTGAGCTTTTTCTGTGAGAAGGATTCTGTTTCCAATACATTTTCAAAACAAAATACACCATTTTTTAAAAAAATCAACAGGTTTATTTATTAAGACGGTTCGTTTAAAAAGTTTCCACGGCGACGGTAGCGCGGGTATCCTCCATGGTGAACGCGGCGAAAGATACCAAGACGATCAAATTCACGGATCAAGTCCAGCAGCTGGAAAAGGTCTGAAATTTGAAACAATTTTTTTTTTTTTTTTGGAGAAAAGCGGTCGTACCTTGTAAGTGATCTTGGATATCTGGGTCGTTCGGCCGGTTCCATTGTTGTATGATTTCCTGGAAATTGAAGTTGAAAAACCGAAAAATATCAAATTCGTAGATTACCGTTCCGGGAACATTCTCCTTTTAAAGCAAACGCCAGTTTGATGAAAGACTCTTTGACTGAAAAAAAGGAAATTTACCCTCATGTACATGAACTTCTTGAACTCACCCTCTACTTCTTCGGCAAACTTTCTCTGTCCGTGTTTCTGGAGGAAAGCTGGTGCATTCTTCATGAGTTCTTTCAAATCAGAGCCATGTAGATCCTGCTCTCCGTGCTTAAAATATACAATTAATTTTCAAAAAGAATGTTTTTTTTTCACAAACCTTTTTTTAAACAAATCCATCGAAAAATCGATAACCGCGAAACTTCAGAAAAATCCAATACCAGTGGCTGCCTTCAGGAAGCCCATGGCCTAATCAACCATTTTTGAGGGGGGAACCTGGAAAATTAAAGAAATTGGGGAAATGATAGGAAAATGTAGAAAATTTCACAAGAAAATGATCGGGAAATGATGGGGGACCTGTCGTCTCTCGGTTCTATGGCTGGTGCTTGCGCAGCGTATGCTTTTCGAATTTTGCGGCTGTGCGGTGGAGCGCGGTTGCGTCGGCTCCTTGGTGGTGCCCTATGGTAGAAAAATAGAGACCAGGAAAAATTTGGAAATCTGAACAATTGAAAGTTGGGAAAGATTCTTGAAATGTTTTTTTTTTTCGAAAAAATGAAAAATTGAAAATTTTGATGGTTCAACTTCAAAAAATCATATAAAATCAATAATCAATGGAAAAGTCAATGTAAAAACGCCAATCAATAGGAAATTTTCTCTTCTACAACTTTTTGGTTGACAACTTTTTGATATCTTTACTCCTTATCATGTTATCAATCAATTTCGAGAAGGTTGCTTTGAAGAGTGGTTTTTGGGTGATAACTTGATAAGGAGTGAAGATATCAGGAAGTGATCAACTGAAAAGTTGTAGAGGAGACAATTTACTATCGATTCCATATTTTTTCACAATTTTTGAAAAAGTTATTGATTTTTTACGATTTTTGGAAAATTGGTAAATTTTCAATTTTCAAAAAAAAAATTTTTCAAAAATTTTCTGAAATTTCAAGCTTCCAAATTCCAATTCCTGAACACCAAAATGTGTGTGTTTTTCAATCAATTCCTCAAATTTCAGCCAATTACATACCAAAAAAGGTCAAGGATCCAACCACTTCATCACAATCACAACTGAACACTTTACAAGTTAGCACACCTTTTTTTTTTTCTTTTTTCTTTTTTTCTGATTTTTTAAAAATAAAATGTACATATTTCTGTTCAATTATTATTGATTTTTTCAATTTGTAAGTTTTTTTCAAAAAAAAATTCCCACCCCGATTCACCTGTTTTTGCCCCGATGTGTCATTAAGAAACCGACCGAGATTCATCAAAAAGACGTTTAGATCGGAAATCTTCATGACAGATTACACGGCTTATGAGAAGCAGAAATATATGCATAAATGTCATACACACACCCCAAGTATTCTGGTCTTTCAGTCTCTGAAAACTTGCCTTTTTTTTGTTTTTTAGTTTGGGAGGTACTGTAGGCATTAGATTTGACGCGCAAATATGAAATTTGTTTCTAAAATAAGGATTTTTGGATTACTGTAGTTAATTTTTGTGCAAACACCAATGTGTTAGATTTGACGCGCAAAATTTTGAAAAATAGGCTTACTGTAGGAATTTCTGAAATTTTCGAAAAATTGAAAAATGCATTAGATTTGACGCGCAATTTTTCAAAAAATGTTTTTGCAATTTTTTTGAAATTTTGTGAATATACATCTAATTTTACGCGCAAAAATCAAAAATTTCAAAAATTTGAAAATGCATCAGATTTGACGCGCTTTTTTTTCAAAAATTTCAAAAAACAAATTTTGGATTACTGTAGGCCCTTTCTACTTTTTTTGAAATTTTTTTTTTGCAAAAATCCATCAAATTTGACGCGCAAAATTCTATTTCAAAAAAATCCCATCACTTTTTTATCCCCTAGATTACTGTAATCCCATAAATGCAAACACCGCACCGAAACATCAGATTTGACGCGCAATGCGTTACTGTACCTAGATATGTGTCCATACACCGAATTTGACGCGCAAAAAATTAAAATTTAGATTCGGGTTACTGTAGTTTCGAAAGTGTGCAAACACCACACTGAAACATCGAATTTGACGCGCAATGGGTTACTGTACCTAGAAAAGTGTGCATACACCGTAATTGACGAACAATTTCCCTTTTTTTCAAAACTTTTTTATTTTGAATATTTGATTCTTTTCAATTTCCCAAAAATTCTCGCATGAACAATTGAAAAATCAAGTCTTTCGCATCTTTTCATTCATCTGACACTTGTCATTCTCATCATTTTTATATCACTATCAATCTCTTATCAATCGGGACATTCTCCCTTTTATCCCGCCTTTTGTCGGTGTTTCTGTTTACGGGAATGAATGTATTTGGCCCCATTTTATGCTTATTATTATTTTTAGCTTTTTCACAGTGTTTGCACACTTTTCGAGCTACAGTAATCCTGAAAATGGAATTTTGAAAAAACTGCGCGTCAAGTTTGGTGTTTGCACACTTTTCCAAGCTGCCATAACCCAATTTTCCCTGAAAGTTGAATTTGCGCGTCAAATCTGCTGTTTCACTGCGGTGTTTGCATACTTTCCCAACTACAGTAACCCAAATCTCAATTTTAACTTTTTGCGCGTCAATTCCGATGTTTGCACACTCTTCTAGGTACAGTAACCTTACTCCTTTCAAATTTTGAATTTGCGCGTCAATTCTGATGTTTCGGTGTGGTGTCTGCACACTTTCCAAACTACAGTAACCCAAATCTCAATTTTTTCGTTTTGCTCGTCAATTTTGGTGTATGCACATTTTTCTAAGCTACCGTAACCATTTTCGTTCAAACGACACTCCAAAATCTCGAATCGCCGATTTTTGGTGTTTGCACACTTTTCAAGCAACAGTAACCCGAATTTAAATAAAAAATATCAAGTGACTTATCACTTATCACTAATCAGTACCTATTTCGGGCAAATTCAGAAAAACTTTTCAAAAAACCCAAAAAAAAAGAACAAACCAATTTGAAGCTACAGTAACCCAAATTTCAGAAAAAAAGTTTTATGTTTGAAGCTACAGTAATGTATGTCAAGTCGGCTTTTTAAAGTGATAATTAGTGATAAGTTATCACTAACCAGTGCTCCAACATCAAATTCAAAAAAATTCAGAATAAAATTTGAAAAAAAAGAAGGCAAGCTACAGTAACCCAGTATGGCCACAATGATTTCCTTATCACTTTATCTCTTATCACTACAGCTTCTAGTAAATACTTCATTACCCTCTTTTCCATCTCTCTCTGCGTCTCTTCCCTCTCACCGCTCAAGTGTTCTGTTTACGGTTCGGATATGCTCTCAGCTGCTCGTTCCCTTCACCACTAGTTCCCCCCGTTGTTTCTGTTTCCATGAGCGAATACACTGAACAATAGACCCTCCTCCTTCACTATTGTTTTCATTTTGCAGCAAAACGGAAAACACACGGATAGTCATACACACTGTGGAGAGAAAAGTGCATGAACATGCACTTTTTTGGGGTTTTTTGGAATTTTTGGAATTTTTGAATTTGGCTTAAAATTTTATTGAATGATGTATATTAGTCAAATTTTTTTTCATTTTTAGGGATTTTTTGAAAATTAAAAATAAATTTTTTTTTTTTAATTTTTAATTGAAATTTTTCAAGTTTTGACCAAAAATTTTGAAATTTAATTTTTTTTATTCAAAAAATTTTTTGAATTTTGCCTAAAAATTTATTCATATTGATACATTTTTTTCAATTTTTTTTTGAATTTTCAGAAATTAAAAAATTTTTTTTTTTGGAATTTTTCAAGTTTTGGCCTAAAATTTTGAGATTCAGTTTTTTCGATTTCTTTGAAATTTTCTGAGTTTTGCCTAAAAATTTATTTATAGCGGTCAAATCTTCTTCTATTTTTTAAGTTTTAGAAATTTTTTTTTGGAATTTTTCCAAAATTGAAATTTTTCGAATTTTGGCCTGAAATTTTGAACGTAATTTTTTTTATTTTTTCAAATTTTTGAATGATTCTTCTTTTTTTCAACTTTTGAAAGGAGTTTTTGAAATTTGAAATTAAAAAAAAAAAATTTTGTTTTTTTTTGAAAATTTTTTTTCCAAATTTTTAAAACGTTGAATTTTTTGAAATTTTGTACTTTTCCCCGTCGAATCTGGTGTTTGCACATTTTTCCAGCTACAGTAACCCAATTCCTTTCCAAAGACTTTGCGCGTCAAATCTACTGCTTCACTGCGGTGTTTGTACACTTTCCAAGCTACAGTAATCCAAATTTCAATTTTTGAATTTCGCTCGTCAATTTTGGTGCATACACACTTTTCTAAACTACACTGATCATTTTTTGTTCAAACGACACTCCGAAATCCCGTATGGAGAATGTTCGGTGTTTGCAGACTTTTCAAGCTACAGTAACCCAATTTTCAAAAATTTCCCCATTTCTGTTCAAACGACAATCCAAAATCCTGAAAACTAAAAATATAACTTTTCTCGATTTTCTCCCCATGTTTTTATTTCTCCCCTCTTTCCCTCCTTTTCCTCCAATAAAAGTGTGATGTGAGGAGGTCAAATAAACCAATCACACAGTTCAGTTCAGTTTAGCGGGACAACAAAACTTGAGAATTTACGAAGAGAGGAATTCTGAAGGCGAATTCTAATTTATCGGTACGCCCGGTCTTTTTTTGTGCCGAATCGGCAATTGGAGAGGAGGTTGACATGTTTATGAGGGGGGTGGAAAAGGTCAGAAACCTACACACAAAGTTTTGAGGGTTGGATCCCGATCTTTGTTGTTGAATTTGGTGTTTGCACACTTTTCTAGGCTACAGTAACCCATATTCCCTTGAAAAAATTGAAAATGAACTTTGCGCGTCAAATCCGCTGTTTCGGTGTGGTGTTTGCAGACATTCCAAACTACAGTAATCCAAATCTCAATTTTACCATTTTTCTTCTCAATTGTGGTGTTTGCATACTTTTCTAGGCTACAGTAACCCATATTCCCATTAAAAAATTGAAAAATCAATTTTGCGCGTAAAATCTGATGTTTCAGTGTGGTGTTTGCACACTGTGTAAACTACAGTAACCCAAATATCAATTTCGACGTTTTAGTCGTCAATTCCAGTGTATTCACACATTCCAAACGACACTCCAAAATTCCGCTGTCAATTTCAATTTCCCTTGGAGGGCTAATGAGCAAAACTAGTCGGCTCGGGCGGGGTTCCTTGGCAACCAGTTGGCTCGCGGAGCACGGCTTATTGAATCATTGAGTTTAGTAGTACTAATGCTGTTGTTATTCGGGAATCTGGTGAAAAACGGGTTTTCTGATATTTTTTTGCTAAAAAAAATGAAAAAATTTTCAAAATTCGGTTTCCGGGATTTCGGAGTGTCGTTTGAACAAAAAAAAATGAATTTTGTAACTTAGAAAAGTGTGCAAACATCTAAAATGACGCGCAGAATACAAAAATTGAGATTTGGGTTACTGTAGTTTGGAAAGTGTGCACACACCCCCAATGAAACAGCAGATTTGACGCGCAATGGGTTACTGTACCTAGAAAAATGTGCAAACACTGAAATTGACGAAAAAAATCGCGAAAATTGATATTTGGGTTACTATAGTTGGGAAAGTGTGCAAACACCACATCGAAACATCAAATTTGACGCGCAAACCTAGGAAAATGTGCTAGCACCGTATCTGACGAGCAATTTTTCAATTTTCGGGTCACTGTAGCTCGAAAACCTCAAAAATCGTGGCAAAAACCATTTTTCCAACAAAAACCACTAAAATTTGTCAAATTCCTCAAATTTTCCTCAATTCCTTCTCGGAATCCAGATGATAAATCGTCTTGTTATTGTTTCCCTCCTCCTCCTTTTCCCCGTTTTCTTCTCCGTCCGTTTTCCGCCAATTCATCATTTTCGTTTCGGCCGCCAAAGTGTCCCTGCACTTTTCTTATATACTTTTCATTCCCCCCTTTATACACATTTAGACACCTTTAGTGGACTGGTTTTTCTAGGGGATTACTGTAGTTTGGCTCGTCAAATATGGTGCATCGGTGTTTGCACAGTTTTGAAGGTACAGTAACCCAAAAAAACAAGTTTTGCACGCTTTTGTAGCTACAGTAACCGAATTTTCTTGAAAAATGAACTTTGCGCGTCAAATTTGTTGTTTCCGTGTGGTGTTTGCACACTTTCCAAACTACAGTAACCCAAATCTCAATTTCAACCCTTTTCTCGTCAAATATTGTGTATGCACACTTTTCCAAGCTACAGTAACCCAGTTGGAACTTGCGCGTCAAATCTGCTGTTTCACTGCGGTGTTTGCACACTTTCCAAACTACAGTAACCCAAATCTCAATTTTCACCCTTTTCTCGTCAAATATAGTGTATTTTTACA
This sequence comes from Caenorhabditis becei, assembly GCA_900536315.3. Classification (NCBI taxonomy): domain Eukaryota; kingdom Metazoa; phylum Nematoda; class Chromadorea; order Rhabditida; family Rhabditidae; genus Caenorhabditis; species Caenorhabditis becei. Next base: position 640,205 of record LR539864.1, on the reverse strand, counting down.
CTTTTCTACACTACAGTAATCCATTTCATTTCAAACGACACTCCGAAATCCCGGAAATGGAAATTTTCAAATTTCCCATTTTTTATTGATTTTTCCATATTTTTATTTTTTTCAGCTAGATTTTTCAATTTTTTGTTATCTCGCAGTTTCTTTTCTTTTTATTAAAAAATTTTTTTGCCTCAACAACAAAAACTGTACACATTTTTCAAATTTTTTCCATTCCCTATTTTTGGTGTTTTTTGGTTTGGTTCTGACTCATTTTTCCCTCTTTTTTCCCTTTTTTCATTCATTTTCTCGTGTTTTTCAGTGGAATTTTTCGTACTTTTCTCTCAATTTTTTTTTGAGATTTTTTTTAAATTAAAAAAAAAATTTTTTGCAGATGGACTACGACTGTGACACGTTGCGATCAGCCAAATCAAATCGGGATGCCAGTCAGAAATATTATAAAATGATGATGACGGTGAGTTTTTTTTTTGGGAATTTTTGGGAAAAAATTGAAATAAAATGGCGGATTTTCAAAAAAAAAATTTCATACTTATCAATTTGTTATCAAAAATTTAGAAAAAAAAAATTTCAAAGAATCTGTGGATATTTCAGAATTCCTGATTACTGTAGGTTTTTATTGGAAAAAAATCCGAAAATTTTGCAAAAAAATTTTTTTCAATTTTTACTAATTTTTGCTGTTATCGAAGGTCCAGAAAATAAAAAAATATGAAATTTTCAATTTTCGAAAAAAAAAATTTTTTTTGAATTTTTCCATTCCTGATAATTTTCCAGTATGTTTTATCAGGTTAACAGAATCAGATCAAACATTTGGAAATTCACCCAAGTCGGTATATCTTGCATTCAAAATTTCAAGATGGCGCGCACGATACCTCGCAGCGAACAAATCTACAGTAAGACTTACATTACTGAAAAATGAAAATCTTACTGTAGTTTTCGCTGCGAGATATCCTGCTCGGGAGAATTCGGAGTTTTGCATGTGAAATCCAAAATTTACCCAGCTTACACAATTTTCTGAACTTGCGCGTCAAGTATGGCGCAATGGTACCAAACTTGAAAATTCAGTAAAATCTCTAGAAAATTGATGTTTCAAGCATTTTTAGCGCAAAATAGAGCAGAAAATTTGAAAAAAAAAGAAAAAAATTGAAAAAGAGAAAAAAATTTTTTTTTTAATTTTGCCTAATTTTTTATTTTTTTTCCATTTTTTCGTGCGCTAAAATCTTAAATTTCAAAATGCAACAATAATAAAAAATACCATGATTTCAAAATGTTCCTAAAAGCCCAGCTTCTCCTATAACCCCCAGTCCCCCACGTCATCCAACCCCCCATGTAAACATTGCCACGTGGGGCACCCAAATGGTCAACTGTGTTCGTTTCGGGGTGTTGCATAAATATACGTATGTACAATTGTATTCCTCCTCCTTCTCCTTTTCCTCTCTTCGCATTCCAATGTCTGCGTCTCTCCACCGTCCCATACTCTCTCTCTCTTCCGTGTCCTTTACCTGCTCTCTCTCGGTGACACCCAGTACCCTCTCTCCGGGGGGGGACGGCCCTAATGTACATAAACAAATTTCGCCGTGGTGAGACCTTTCCCCGATGAGTCATACTTCTTTTGCTGGTGAATTGTTGGCTTTTATTTATTGGGAAACTTTCTTCCGGTACTTTTGGTGTACTTTTGCTTTGGAAAATTGATAAAATTACAGTTACGTAAATTTCAAAAAAAAAAAATGAAATCTTTTGAAATAGAGAAAAATTCAAAATTTCATGAAGATTGAAAAAATCGAAATTTTTAGAATTTTTGTATTTTCAAATTTTTTTTGCTAAATTTCCCAGAATTCAGAATTTTTTCTATATTTTTTTCTGGAATTAATATTTTTTGAAATTTATTCTGACAATTTTGAAATTTTTGAAATTAAATTTTTTTTTTCTGCAAAATATTGCGAAATTTCATGCAAAATGGCAAATTTTGATATTTTCAATTTTTAAAATTTTTTTTTCATTTTTTTTTTGAATTTCTGATATTTTTCCTGACTTCTGAAAAATCAAAAATTTCTAAATTATTTTAGAAATAAATTTTTCTAATTTTCAGAATATTCAATATTTCATAAAAATCTGAGTTTTTTTCAATTTTTCCAAAAAAAATTTTAAAAATTACTTTTCCTAAATTTTTTTAATTTTTCGAAATTGTCGTTTCAAGACCCATCTCGCAGCTCTTCCTTTTTCTCTTTCTCCTCTATTCCCCCACTTTCCTCCTCCTAACACCCTATTATCTTCCAGAAAATGAGCGGAACAAGTGTCCAACCGTTAAAGGTGAGTGTTGCGTAATCAGTGGTCCCTCTCGGGACCCGTGGACCATCGATGTACCACTGATAACAATCAGGTCACCGACCCCTTTCCCTCCCAACCAACTATTTTCTCTATTTTCTCTATTTTCTATTTTCCATATACCCATGATTTATGTGCCTTTCAACAGAACACCGCCATTTCGAAAGAGAGTGAGAGAGTGTGTGATCCGAAGACACGCAGACAGTCAGACGGAACTGTTCGAAAGCGGATTAGGCTTGTAGAAGGGAGACTAAACGGGCGGTTTTTTGGGGGGATCAGGGAAAAGTTGTTCTTTTTTTTTGGGGAATATTGATTGATTCGGGAAAGTTTTACTTTTGGCGGAACACATTTTGTTTGCTATAGGGGATTTTTGGAATTTTTAGAATTCTTTACTAAATTTAGAATAGGTAAATATGCACTTTTTTAGTGATTTTTTGAGGTTTTGAAAGTTGAAAATTGAAAAAATAATTGTTTGAATTTTTTTGGAATTGGAAAATTTTGAAAAATTTCAGAAATTTTTTTTCCAATTCTTAAAAAATTCTATTATTGTTATTTTATCTGTATTACTCCTCTAAAAATTGAAAAAAATTAGAATTCTGAAATTTTTTTTCCAATTCCAAAATTTCGAAAATTTTCAAAAAAAAAGTTTTTAATTTTTTTTTAATTTTTCAAAAGTTTCTTCCAATTTCAAAAAATTAGTTCAATATCATTTTATCTTTATCAATTCTCTAGAAATTAAAAAAAAAATTTTTAATTTTTTTTCATAACTTTTTTCAAAAAATAGTTAGCCAAGTTCTCTTTTTTTCATTTTGTAGAGGAACATTTATTCTATTTTTCAATCTTTCAATAATTTTCTAGAAAAATCCCAGGTAAAAGTTATTTCAGTTTTGTGTAATCTTTCCCTTCCCACCCCATACAGTCTAGTGGCTCTTTTGCTCTTCTGCTCCTCTCATCCAATTCACCCAATTTTTCAATCCCATCCGGTAGTCGAAACCTGCCTTTTTGCTGTTTTTTCCGCATGCTTTCCGCGCGGCGGAAAGACGCGGAAAGAAGCAAAAACGGGCATCCGGGAGAGTCGGGCGGACGGAAAACCGAATGTTTGTGTGTGTTTCCCCCTTTTGTACAGTTGGGCTTTTTTTTGGCTTTTCAGAGTTTTGCGTATTTTTAAAGCAACGTCACAATGTTTTGAAAACAAAAAACCGAGGAAAAAAAATTTTTTTTGAATAAAAGTTTCCGATGGTGTTCAGCCAGCTTTATACAATTTTTTGATTGAATTTTGAATTAAATTTTTTTTCTAATTTTTTGAATTTTTGAAATTGAACATTTTATTCATTTTTCCAATAGAAAAAGCTATGGGAATTCTTTAATTTTTTGAAAAATAGAAATTTTTTTTTGAATTTTTTCAAATTTCAAAAAAATGACGATTCTGGCCTAAATGCATTGAAAATTTATAAAAATTTAAATTTTCAGAAAAAAATCAATTTGAAATTTTTCTATTCAACTTATCTTTTTTTCATTTTATCAAATTGTCACGAGAAATTCATAATGGCCTATTTTTTCGTCAATGGGTCTCGCAGCGAAAAGCAGAAAAATCGTGCTACCGTAGTTAATTTTAAAGGCGCAGCACGATTTCTCTGATTTTCGTTGCGAGACCCATTGACAAAAATGAGCTTTATTACGCATTTCAAATGAAAAAAATTTGAATGGAACATTTTTTACCTGAAAATTTGAATTTTCAAAAATCTAAAGTTAATTTTATTCCAAAATCATCAATTTTTGAAAATTCAAAAAAAAAAACATTTGACGCATTTCCTGATTTTTCAATTATTTTTAAAAATAAACCAAATTTTTTAAACTCAAACCCAAAACCCAAAACCAGACCTGTCAATCCTCCCTTTCCAATGAAGTTCTCAATCTTTTCAAATTTTCCCCTCAAATATTTCACAAATGACACATATAACTCATCTCTCCCGATGAGTCATTTCTCCCAAACAAGACCCCCAATAACTAGCCGCTTCTTCCCTTCTCTCAATTGATCTTTCTCTCTCTTTTTGTCGGCACTTCTTGCGCAAAACCACTGTATTTGTTCTTGTGACATGTCCGTCCGGGAAACAGACAACTTTAGGGTTTTCGTATTATTTTGCACGTTTTTCAGTGAATTTGACATTTTTCTATAGAAAAATAGGAAAAAATGGGAAATTTTTGAATTATTCGGATTTCTAGATGAAGAGATTCTGTCAAACTTGAATTTCTATAACTTGCGCGTCTGTTTCGGTGTATTCTGCAAACACCGCTACGACAAAATGCACAGAAACATGATTTTCAGTGCATTTTGGCGTGGCGGTGATTGCGGAATACACTGGAACTCACGCGCAAGTTTGGAAAATTCAAATTCGCATGATATCTCGTACTACAGTAAGATTTGCCATTTTTCAGTGATTTTTGACACAATTTTCGTTGAAAAATGCCGAATCTTACTGTAATTTTCGCTCGTGCGCGCCAATTTGAATTTTTAAAACAATTTCTGCACTTGCGCGTCAAGTATGGCGCATCGGTGCATTTAGCCGTGGCGGTGCTTGCACAAAAATGGAAATTTCAGTAAAATCTTTGAAAATTGGGATTTTTGGGCAATTTTTTGCTCAAGAAAGCAAAAAAAATTAAGAAATATTGCAAAAATAATTTTTTGAAAAATTTTTTTAAATTTGAAAAAAAAAAATTTTTTACCATTTTTTTTCAATTTTTATTTCATATCTCGTTGATTTTCACCAATTTTTCGCCCTTTTTTAAAGAAATTTTCAATTTCAAAAAATCTTTAAAAATTAATAAAAACCGTCAAGTATGACGCATTGGTGCATTTAGCCGTGTTTGCACCAAGTTTGAAATTTCAGGAAAATGTCTAGAAAATTGGATTTTCAAGCGATTTTTTGCCCGAAAAACGGAAAAAAAAGGTTTAAAAAAACGAGAAAAATTTAAAAATATTGCAAAATCAATTTTTTGAAAAATTAAAAAAAAAAATTTTCAAAACTTTTTTTTCAATTTCGCATGATTTTTTTCCATTTTTTCCATTTTTCTTCATGTTTTCTAGAAATTTCCAATTCAAAAAAAACGCACTTGCGCGTCAAGTATGGCGCATTGGTGCATTTTGGCGTGGCGGTGTTTGCACCAAACTTGAAAATTACGTAAAAACGTCTCGAAAACTGGATTTTCAAGCGATTTTTGAGTAAAATAAACAAAAAGAAACTTTAAAAAATAGAGAAAAATTGAGAAAAATTGAAAAATTAATTTTTTAAAAAATTGAGAAAAAATTGAAAAAAATTTTTTTTTGAAATTTTTTTTTTACTTTTTGGATTTTTACCAGTTTTTCGCATTTTTTTCTAGAAATTTCCAATTTCAAAAAATCAGTAAAAAATTAATAAAAAAACCAGTTCCCATATGACTCATCACCTCTCCAAAACCATCTGTCCTTTCCCCCTTTTCCCCCATGTTTTTCCCATTTTCATGTATGTTTTGTCCTTGAGACCCCTCTCTCTCCCTAAATTTCTCATCTCTTCTTTTCTCATTTATTACCCATTCTTTGTCGATTCACACATTAAAATGTCCAAATGTTTCGCATTCCAATCGGATCGACCCGAAAAATGAAATGATACTGTGCGCAAAAAGAGGACTTTGTTTTCAGGGATTTTGGAGAGATTTTTGAATTTTTTGAATAATGGCCTGATTTTTGCAAATTGCAGAAAAGTTAGGCAATTACTTTAATGTTTAGAATGATGGCCTAACTTTTTCAAATTTTGAAAAGTTAGGCCAAGTTTAGATGGCCTAACTTCTGCAAATCAATAAAAGTTAGGTCACCACTTTGAAAGTTTGAGTAATGGCCTAACTTTTTCGAATTTCAAAGTTTAGACCCTGGCCTAACTATTTCAAGTTTTAAAAAAGTTAGGCCATGACTTCAACCTTTGGATTGATGGCCTAACCTTTTCAAAGTTACAAAAAGTTAGGCCATCATTTCAAAATTCAGCTACTGGCCTAACTTCTGCAATTTTGAAAAAGTTAGGCCACCACTTCAAATATGAGAACTTGGCCTAAATTTTGCAAATTCCAAAACTTAGGCCACCACTTCAAATTTACAAACCTGGCCTAACTTTTTCAATTTTCAAAATGTCAGGCCACAATTCCAAAATTCAGCTTCTGGCCTAACTTTCCCAAATTTCAAAAAGTTAGGCCATCACTTCAAAATTCAGCTTCTGGCCTAACTTCCCAACAATTTGGGTTTCTAGTCCCCTTGGCCTAACTCCCCAATTCCTAGTCTATGGCCTAACTTCCCCCATCCTTACCTATTCCACCTAAACTTTCCACATCGAACGTGCCCGTTGGATCGTAAAATCGTTGTTCCTCCTTCTCCTTCCCCCTCCGAAATACCTTTTCCTCTAACCGTCTGCGTCTCTCTCCCCGGCACACTCTCTCGTCTTCTCAAGAGAACCCTTAATTATACCCTCCTTCAACCACCTGTCTTCAATGGGCAAATTGGGAAATGAAATGAAATGGGCCGCCTGTTTTGGGGAAAAAGGGATTAGGCTTTGTTTTGGGCCTAAATAGGCCTAAATAGGCCTGAAAAGCCTGAAATTTGAGAAAAATCAATATTTTAACTTTAGCAATTTTTTTTCAGCCCTCCCGAATATTCCTACCTCAAGAAGCTGGCCACATGTTGCACCGTAGTCCATCTGGAGCCAAACGGAAAATTCGTCAGAAGCAGACTGAGGAAGCGTGAGTTTTTTTTATCAGTGGGGCGCATTTGTATAGTTATTTAAAAAATAATTGAAAAAAAATTGATTTTTTAGCTGAAAAAAGGAAATTTTGAAAATCAGTGATTTTCTTTCTGTGATAACTTTTTAGTGATAAGAGATAGCAAAAAGTTATCAACTGCAAAGTTGTAGAGAATTTTAAGCTGAACAACTTTGCAATTGACACCTTCCCCCGAAAATCAATAATTATTGAGATTTTTCAACTTTTAGCAGTAGAGTGCAATTGCAACAATTTGTGATTTTCCATCAGTGATAACTCATCAGTGATAAGAGATAGCAAAAAGTTGTCAACTACAAAATTGTAGAGAATTTTAAGCTAAACAACTTTGCAATTGACACCTTTCCCCGAAAATCAATAATTATCGAGATATTGCAGTTCCCGCCCATCTCCATTCCTGTCTCCTTCCTCCTCTTCATCCCAAACTTCCAACTCGCCAACACCAACTGAAACTTCATCGAATTATCGATCGCTGATTGATTCTGGAGATTATCAATCGATACTTCCGGATTTTGATCCAACGTTTGCACCGCCCGTGCCACAGCCAAGGTTTGTTGGAAAATTGTGAAAATTAACTTTGTAGCAAGCTCGCTACATTGAGAATCTGACAAAAAACTGAAAAAAAATATAAAAAATTTTTTGTGGAAAAATTGAAAATTAACTCTATTAAGAGAGCAAGTTTGCTCCATTGAAAATTTTTTGGAAAATTGAAAAAAAAATTTTTTGACATTTTTTTTTTTCAAAATTTGAAAATTCGCTCTATTGAGAATTTCAAGACATTCGAAAAATTTCAATTTTTTAACTTGATTTTTTTTTTGAAAATTTGCAATTTCACAATGATAAGGGAGTAAGTTCGCTCCATTGAAATTTTTTTTGAAAATTGAAAAAAAAAATTTTCTTTAAAATTTGAGAATTCGCTCCATTGAGAATTTCAAGAAAATTCGAAAAATTACAATTTTTATAAAATTTAATTTTCTCTAAAAATTTGCAATTTTACACTGATAAGGGAGCATATTCGCTTCATTGAGAATTTTTGGAAAATTGAAAAAAAAATTTTTTTGAAATTTTTTTCAAAACTTTATTCATATTTCAATTTTTAAAAATATTTCAATTTTTAAATTTAATTTTTAAATTAAATTTTTTTTCGAAGTTTGCAATTTTACACTGATGAAAGAGCAAATAAGCTCCATTGAGAATCTCTAAAAATTCGAAATATTTTTTTGAAAATTTTGAAAATTCGCTCTGATGATTGCAAGTTCGCTCTACTGAGAATTTCTAAAAAATTTGAAAAAATTTTTTTTTCAATTTTTTCAAAAATTTTAAAAATCCTATTTTCCTATATTGCAAGTTCGCTCTATTGAAAATTCTGTAAGAATTGAAAAAAAAAAATTTTTCAATTTTTTTCAAAAATGTTGAAAATTCAATTTTTTACATTTCCGCTTCATATTTCGATTTTCTCTCTAAAAATCAATAAAAATCCAGCTTTTCCCCTTCCAACACCATAATAATTATCTCTTCTCTCTCTCTCATGAAATTCTTCGCTTCTGGAATGCCAGCAATTCCACATCCGCACACCTCCACCTCGCGGACAAGTTCTTTCCGCGTGCCTTCCGCGCGGCAATGATCTCGGCGGCGGAACAAGCTTTTGTAAGGCGATGACCGTCTTTTCTCCTTCTTTCTCACAACATCGCTTGTCCTTTAGTGTTCCACTTTTCCGAAGAAGAGGTCAAAGTGTTATCAGTGTTATCACTTTCATTATCACTTTCTCCGCAAAAGGTTCATCACTGTCACTTTTAGTCCCAGTTGCCCAAATCCTGAGATCCTGAGATCAACGAATTTTTCAAAATTTCAAATTTTCATGTTAAAAATGCGCTCTTTTTTTAAAGCAATCATCATTTTTTTTAAAGTCAATTATCGATTTTTCCCCCAGACTCTCCGTTCCACTATTCAACTCGATGAGTTCTCTGGAGCTATCAACCACTTCAATGTCATCACCGACTATTCTGCCACCAACACTTCCATTGAATGCCAAGCCTACTGTAGAGGTTAGTTGTTGCGAAATTTAGGGAAATGATTTGAAAAATTGAAAAGTAGGTCAAACTAAAAATAAGTAGGTCAAACTAAAAAAAAAGTAGGTCAAGCCAGGATTTGGTCAATCTGAAAATTTAGTGGTAGTTTTATTTATTTTTTATTTATTTTGAAAATTTGCAGTTTTCATGAGGAAGCATTCGAAAAAAAAATCAATTTTTATTAAAGATAAATAATATCGTTGTTTCTCAGAACTTCATCTCACATTCAAATTTTGAAATTGGCGCGCACGATATCTCGCAGTGAAAATTACAGTAAGACGGGAATTTTTCAGTGATTTTGGGCGATTTTCCAGTATTTCCGACTGTTTTTGCATGAATTTTTGCATTTTTCGCATTTTCCGACATTAATTTACTCAAAAACAGCCCAAAAACACTGAAAACTGCAAATCTTACTGTACTTTTAGCTGCGAGATATCATACGCGCCGATTTGAATTTTTCCAACTTGCGCGTGAGTTTCAGTGTATTCCGCAATCACCGCCACGCCAAAATGCACTGAAAATCATGTTTGTGTGCATTTTGTCGTAGCAGTGTTTGCAGAATACACCGAAACAGACGAGCAAGTTTGTCAAACTTACATTTAGTAGCTCAAGCTTGAAATACGTAGGTCAAACTCAATTTTAGAGGGTCAAACTTACATTTAGTAGGTCAAGTTTAGATTAAGTAGGTCAAACTGAAAATCTGAAAATAGGTCAAACTTAGATTTAGTAGGTCAAGCTCAAAGTAAGTAGGTCAATTTTAAATTTAGTAGGTCAAACTAAAAATCCGAAAATAGGTCAAGCTTGAAAATGAAAAATTTTTAGCCCTCTTTTTTTTTGAATTTAACCCAATTTTCAACGAATTCCCCCTCTTTTTCCAGGTCCACCCAATGCCCACTGACGAGCGTTCCCCTTCGATGGCTTCTTCTCTAAACGGATCAATCGATATCGATTTGTACAAGGCTAAACCGCCGGTTCCAGCCAAGCCAAAGGGATTGAGAATTGATCATTTGAATCGGTGAGTTGAATCGTGGTGAGACCCATATTTGAAAAATGTGTTTTTTTTTTGTTACTATTCATAGCATTCCGACTGTAAAATGTAAATAAAAAGTGTAGAGAAAGTAAAAAATGTTGGGGGGATGGTATAACCTTATCAGTTTGGGGGGATGTTTGCTCTCTTCTGCAATACGCAACAATTTATACATTCCCCCGCTAAAAAATGTGTGCTCTTAGGACTTGTTTCATAACTTTTTTACTTTTTTTGGGAGAATTTTGATTTTCATGGATGAAAATGCTTGAAAATTGAGTTTTTTTGAAAATTCCAGAGTACGATATCTCGCAGCGAAAACTACAGTAAGACTAGCATTTTTCTATTTTAATTGATTTTTTAAAATTGAATTTTTAACATTTTTCAACTAAAAATCGATTGAAAAAAATTGAAAAATGAAAAAAAAAAATTTTTCTGAATTTTTCGAAAATTGATTTCACAATTTCCCTTAATTTTTTTTGGCTTTTTTTTGGTTTTTTGCGCCAAAAAATCGCTCGAAAACCCAATTTTTTCTAGAGATTTTACTGAAATTCCAAGTTTAGTGCAAACACCGCCACGCCGAAATGCACTAATGCACCATACTTGACGCGCAAGTGCAGAAAATCGTGTAGTTATTGATTTTTCATGTTTTCATACAAACAATTATTCAAAAACAGTAAAAAAAATGTAAATCTTACTGTAGTTTTCGCTGCGAGATATCAAGCGCAGGAATTTGAAATTTTGAACGCAAACTTCAATTTTCGCATTTTTCCCAAATTTTTAGATTTAAAAAGTGTTAAAAAATGAAATTTTCGCTCATTTTTCTTATCGAATTAGTTAGAAAAAATTACTTTAAAATCAAAAAAAATTTGTAAAAAAATTTTTTGAAAAAAATTTTTTTTCAATTTTTCCAATTCTTCAGAATTTTCAAATCAATCAATAATCAATCAATAATCCTTTCAGTTCCACCTCAATGACCTCCCTCTCCTCATCTCCAATCCAACACACCACCTCCTCATTCCTCAACAATTTCATGCCAACTCCATCCCTTATCAACCTCCAACAAGGCTACCGTAACCCGGACCTCGGAAGTCAAGACTTGGCAAGACTCGAGAATACAAGACATGAAAGTATTCAGAAGGTTTCGAGAAAATTGAGCACTTATGAAGAGGAGAAGAAGCTTATTGAGAATGAGCTGGATGAGGTGAGAAAAAAATTAAAAAAATTTTTTTTTTGAAAATTTAGAATTTTTAAATTTTTTTAAGAGTATGATAAACTTCCCTTACTGATAACTTATCTCTAAAAAATTTTTGAAATTTTTAAAAATTCAAAAAAAATTTTTTTTGAAAAAAAATTTTTTTTGAAATTTTTTTTTATTTTTAAAATTTTTTTAAAATTTTTTGATAGTATGATAAGCTTTTCTTATTGATAATTTGTTTTTGAAAAAATTTTAGAAATTTTTAAAAATTAAAAAAAAAACAATTTTCAAAAAACAATTTTCAAAAAAAAATTTTTTTTTTTAATTTTTTCCATTTCCAGATCGATATCACTGGAGCCAGTCTCTTATCACTAGTCGAACAACGTGATAAACTCCTGGCCGCCCGTGTCCGTCGATATTTGGAAAAAAGCAAAGAACTCGTCGGAATTGAGACCAATTTGAGGCTTCAGTTGAGCAAATTGAATGAGCGGATGAAGGAGGGAGCTATTGATATTGTGAGTTTTTCGAGAAAAAAATTAAAAATTTGGGTTACTGTAGCCAGAAAAGCATTGGATTTGACGCGCAAATTTAAAAAAATGTTTCAAAAAATTTGAAAAATGATAAAATAAATAATTTTCTGGGTTACTGTACCTACAGATGCATCAAACTTGACGCGCAATTTTTCAAAAATTCGAAAAAAATCAGTTTTGGTTACTGTAGTCATTGAAACATCAGAATTGACGCGCAAATTTTAAAAATAAATAAAAATTTTCAAGCTTCAAAAAAAACAATTTTTCGGTACTGTAGCTTCAAAAACATCAGATTTGACGCGCAAAATAAAATAATTCATTTTTGGGTTACTGTAGCTTCAAAAACATCAAATTTGACGCGCAAAACTTTTTTTTGAGTAAAAAACAAATTTTGCGAAAAATGTATCAATTTCCGGGTTACTGTACCCAGAAAAACACCAAATTTGACGCGCAAAAAATTTTTTTAAAATTAAAAAAAAATCAATAACCCAATTTCCAGACCTCCGCTCGATCCGAAGAGTCGTATCTTCAAAAACGCTTCAAAGACACTGATTTTTTGCGAAAAATCAATGCGAGACGGGAATTCGATTATGATAAGGAATTGGTGAGTTTAATCGATTAGATATTTTTGGAAAAAAATCAATAAAATCGAGAAAAAAAATTTTTTGAAAAAAAAAAAAATTAAAATTTTTTTTTTCAATTTTCAAAATAATTTTTAAAAAATCAATAATTTGCAGTCTGAAATCTTCTCTCCCGACCAATTCAATCGATGGCTTCAATTCAAAAACGCATCTGTGGAATTGCTCCAAAATGAGTCCTCTGTCAGCTATTTCATCCGTGAATCCACTGCAAAACTCGACGCTTTGCACCTAGCGCCACGTGGATCATCGACTTCCGCTTGATTATCGATTTTTTAAAAGTCCAATCGATTCGACGGGTTATTGATTTTTTTTTCAAATCGATCGATTCATTTTTTTTGACTTTTGAGTGTGTACATATTGATTTTTTCGCCGAATAAAAAATTTCAAAAAAATTGGAAAAATCAATATTAAAAGTAAACATAATAAACGTAAAAATAATTATGAACAGTGAAAAAATAAGAAATTTTGGGAAAAGACATTCAGAAATTTCAAATTCCCGCGCACGATATGTCGCAGCAAAAACTACAGTAAGACGAGCATTTTTCAGTGATTTTTGACATCGAAATGCTAATCTTACTGTAGCTTTCGCTGCGAGATATCATTCGCTGTGAAAAATCACTTTGAACGGAATTGAAGCTCCAGTTGTATTTTTTGCGTGAAAAATACGTGGATTCCATGCGAGACCCGCAACTCCGTGAATCTCCGATTTTGAGATACAACGATAATAGTAACTATTTATTTTTACGTGTACCCCAACTGTTATGACGTGTTTTCTACTTTGCCTCTGCTTATCTTCTTCATTACTCCCACGATGTCGTGCTCAAAGACAACAAAGTCTCTGATTCAAAAATCACTTGAGATTCTTCTGATTGCCTCAATGTCGTCGACACACATACCTGTAAACTTGTCGTGCACGCTGCCAGAGTATAAGTATGCCGTGTAAGTTTATTCGTGGTGAGTTCACAAAAATCACTTCCAACACATTTTTCAGTTTAACTGTCACCTTTTTCGTCTCCATGCTGACCATGACTACTCTGGCTGTGTTTCATGTAGGTTCCTTTGTATCCATCATGGTCCAACGTTGTTTTCAGGACGATCAGGCACAAGTATACATTGAAGAAAGAAAGAAGACTTTCCGAACCCTGTTTCACATTATGTGTGCCGGATCAAGTGTATTCTATGTACTTCATGAGATGACTAACCAAAAGTGCAAAGTATCCGGATGGCTCTCTTTGCTACCTGATCTGCCGACTGATATCTTCAACACCTTCCGGTCCATCGTGTTCATCGGTCTCGCACCTGTGTTTGGTAATGGAATAATCTGAAAAGCCGTTAGAACATGTTTCATCGTTCAGGCATTGTATTATACTGCACTCTGTCAATCAGTCCGGTTTACACTGATCGGAAAGTTGATCAACTAGTCGCACTCGCCTGCGTCCACTACTTCTCCGGCATTTTCGTGTTCATTGAAAGTGTTAGGGATTATGTTCAGGTGGCATTGTGGATAGGGCTGATGTACTCGGCAAAAAGTTGGAAAGTTGTTGACAACCTTCGACAACTTGTTAACAACTTCAAACAAGTTATTAACAGAAATCGCTAAATGCGCCAAGGAGGACTGCTGACGCATTTCTCGGAGCTGGCGCGGGAGTCGATTTTTTTTCAATTCTTTCTTGTTTTCTACGTTTTTTCTTTGTATTTCATTGTTTTTTGCCAAATTTTCGATCAAAAAATTGAAAAATAAAAAAAACAAAGTAGTATTTTGACTTATTTCACAAGAATACCCAATTTTATTGCCTAAACCCCCGCTGTTCACAGATTTAATCCTACTTTTGCTCATTTCCGACTGAAATTGTTAATTTGTTCACGGTTCTCGCCAAATTTTCAGCAAAAAGCAAAAAAACGAGACAACCTTCCTGTTCTGGAGTTCGGGAGAATGCTGAATAAAGCGATTGCTCAAGGAAACGTTTCTCGAGAAGCTCTACGGGTAAGAATGGGTGTTTGGAAAACCGTATTCCATCAATTTTAGGATTTACAAGAAGAAACAACTCGAAAAAACATCGATTTGTTCGCTCTCGCAGACAGCTTTGAAATCGAGAAAATCGATCGATCATTTGTGAAAGAGTTGTTCATGGCCTTTGCCTTCAATGTAAGTGAACGGTCGTTCCAATAGCACAACAGGACTGTTCAGAACAATTGTACTTCGGAAGGCAAGAAGGAAACAGAGAGATTGAAGGGGGAATTACATTCTTCTTTGAGACACATGAAAAGGAAGTCCGCACCTGTAGGCTTCCTAGAATCACATCTCTTGGAACACCGACACAACTTTTCGGAAACTGAATTCACCAAGGTAAATATCACAGTTAACTGATCAATTTATCACTTTCAGCCTCGCGACATGAGAAGATGGTATTCTTCGTATACGACAGTGAATGAGTCACGTGAACGCCAACTGAATCGGCTGCTCAGAGACGTCTTCGAACACGTAGGAGAAGAGCTGTGTTACTCCGCATTTTCAAATGGTTTTCAGATTTCGAAACATACTTTTGTTCTCTGGATCTTATCATATCGGGAGTCTTGTGAAGGACGTGCAACATCACCCTTCCACGCAGTCCCCATTTCACTCGTCCGCCAACTCGAAGGTGAAAAACCTTCAGAATGTAAAAATAAAACTCCAAAGTCAGATTTCATCCTCGATGCCAAAGGACTGTATATTCCGGAGAGTTTGTTGACTGCAGACGTGAACGAACTGTCATCAGATCATCCGTGAGCTAGCAAATGGTTCTATTTTGACATATATGCTTTGCAGCTACGCACTGGATCTCGGAACAACCGATGAAGAACAGCGAACCGAACTGCGACGTCGACGCTTACTTCGGGTGGACTCTCTCAGAGATATTCGTCGAGCCCTTGGAACAACATTGTGAGGAATTTAGACAGCGTTATCAATTATTCGTTTTATCTATTCCAGTCAGCACTACCGAGGCAACAAACACTACTGTCTCGACAAACACGTTTTCGTCCACTGCAAGGTAAACGAAATACTACATTTCAAACTATTTTTCACAAATCTGTCAATTTACAGTGCTCTGGAACCAAAAAGACGCCAAGTCACGTGTCATGGAAGCAAGTGGAGACGGGCGAATTCGAAATTGTCTCGGGAAAACTGGAGAAACGCCCTGATCAAGTTATCGTCGATCAATCTGCCGTCGATCAACCTGCGAAAACTCCAGAACCTTCCGGAAATAACTGATCTTGTCGAGTTTTCCATTTTTTTTTACGTTGTTTCTTTTCAATTGTTCTTATTTCTCGTTGAATAAACTATTATTTGTTACGAAATTTCTACTGATTTTTGTACAACGCAACAACTTATCAACAGTTCCCAACAACTTCGTGACAACCTTCGACAACTTGTTAACAGATTTCGACAACTTGTTACGGAGCTTCGCCTGGAAGTGTCGAAAGTTGTCAACAAGTTGTCGAAGGTTGTTAACAACTTTCCAACTTTTTGCCGAGTAAGTTGAATGAAGTAGAAAAGAACTGATTCCTTCATTTCAGTGCACATATTGCCATTACGTGCTTTTCGACCGATGAGGAGGAAGGAGAGTCTGGAGGAGAGTCGGATAACGAGACTGGTCAGGAAATGCAAGTCGTCGTTCACGAATCCACCACTCCCGGGACCCAGCGGGGAAAGAAGCTGAAGGTGAAGAAGAAGGAAGAAACAGCCAAGGACGACAGAAAAGAAGTTTCGATTGCGAGTAGGAAGACTATCTGAAATCCAAGACGAATGTGTTCATGCAAAGTGTCCGAGTCTTGCCAATCTCAAATAAATATTCAACTTGTTGACAATTCAAACACACCACGAAAACAACTTTTCTTTTTTTTTCGCAAAACTCAATTATTTCCAGGTTGAAATCTTCTCTCCTGACGAATTCAATCGACGGCTTCCGCTTGACTATCGATTTTCTTCCAATCAATCGATTCGACGGGTTATTGATTTTTTGAAATCGATTCAAAAAAAAAAATTGAAAAATTGAATGAATCAATAACTTATTCACAAAAATCGCAAGAGTTCAGATTTCCAAAAATCAATAATTATCGATTATTTATTTATCACTGGTTTCCGGATTCATGTTCTCCATGATCGACTCGACTTTGTTCTCCAACATCGGCACAATCTCCTTTTCGATGAACAAGTGCGTCTCGTCGAGCTCCTGGAAAAATATTGATTTTTTTTGATTATTGATTTTTCAGGCAAACTGGAGTTTGTTGTAAATTGAAAATTTGAGCTTATTTTGAAAAAAATATTTTTTTTGGAAAAATAAATTTCAAAAAAATTTTTGAATTTTTTTTTCAAATTTTTAGATTTTTTAAAAAAATTAATTTTTTAGGAAATTCAGGACTTATCTAAAAATGAAAAAAAATTCAGAAAAATATTTTTTTTCCAAACATTTAAAAAATTGTTAAAAAATTATCAAAAAATTTTGAACATTTTTTTTCAAATTTTCAGATTTTCAGATTATTGATTTTTTCAGGAAATCAGGGACTCATATAAAATTGAAAATTAGAGCTGATTTTCAAAAAAAAATTTTTTAATTTTCGAAAAAAAAATTTCAAAAAAAATTTTTTTTTGAAAAATTTCAATTTTCCAAATTATCGATTGATTATCGATTTTTCACCAACCCTGACAATGAACTTGGATCCGAGTTGTCTCGAGTCGTCCAAATGGATCAAAAGCTGACGGAACGCCGGATCACTCGTCACCAAAACGCCCTTCTTCACGTTGACCATTCTGCAGGAAAAAATCGATAATTAGAAAATCTATAATCAAAAATCAATAATTGATAACTGATAACATAAAAAGATAAGGAAACTGGTCAAAAACCAATTATCAAAAAAATAGGAAGAAAATTGAAGAAAAAATTTTAAAAATTGGAAAAATAATTTTTTTTCCTAAAAAGAGATCAATAATTTACAATGTGAATAAAAACCGTAAAATAAAAATGATAAGACACTGATAAAAAAAAACAATCACAATGTTGTAAGTGCGCTCCATGGCAAAACCCCCGAAATTAAGCAGAAATGGCTCAAAAATACTGAAAATCTTCGGAAATGGCTCCCCAAACGTCGAGTTCTTCCAATTTCTCGTCGACTTGATCACGGAGGACCATTTTCGCGTTGGCAATGATTGTACGGGCCTGGACGAGACGGATGTTGCCGAGTTCTTGACAGATTTTTGTGGGGTTCGCGCGGGCGATCTGGAAAAATAAAATGAGGGAAATTTGAAAAATGTAATAAAATTGATTTTTGAGCTAATCAGTGATAATGAAAATTTTAAAAAATTGAAAAATTGAAAAAAAAAATGAAAAAAATTCTTTCCAATTTTTTATTTTGGTATTTTCATAACCCAGATTGATTGGAAAAAAAAACAAAATTTTATTTTTGAAAATTTTAAATTCAGGAAAGAAAAAATAGCTTTTTCAAAAATTAGAATAACATTTTTTTTCAAAATTTGATATTTTTGAAAATAATTTTTTTTTGCGATTTTTTTTAAATGTCAGTTTTTTTTTCTGCTTACACAGGAACGTAAAAATGCAGAAAACATGAAAATAAAAAAAAAAGATTTTTGAAAAAATTAGACAATTTTTTTTGAATCCAAAAATTGAAATTTTTTAAAAATATTTTTTTTCGTTAATTTTTGAAATTTCAGTTGTTTTCTGCATACACAGGGACGTGAAAATGCACAAAAAAAAATTAATTTCGAAAAATTTGCTGAAAAAGCGCAAAAACGCACAAAAGATTTGAAAAAAATGCATATTAATGGATCTATTCACGATGTAAAAAAATACATTTTTCCGCATTTTTCAACTTATTCATTTCTGTCGAAAAATGTATTTTTTTACATAAAATCTTTGATTGTTTTCAGCACGAAAAACCGAATAAAAATGCAAACGTGGCCTAGACGTGTTCTAAAAACATCAATATTCAATATATTTCCAAAAAATCCTAATTTTTCTATCTTTTTGAAAGAAATGCAATTTGAAAGTTGTTCTAGAACACGCTTAGGCCACGTTTGCATTTTTCTTCGGTTTTTTGTGCTGAAAACAATCAAAGATTTTATGTAAAAAAATACATTTTTCGACAGAAATGAATAAGTCGAAAAATGCGGAAAAATGTATTTTTTTACATCGTGAATAGATCCATAAAAAAATTTTTTTTTATTCTGGAAGAAATCAGAACTTTTTTTTCAAATTTTTTTTTCAAGTTTCCAATTTTTCAAACTTTCAAATTTTTCTCAAATTATTCAAAAACTCACCATTCCAACGGTCTTATACCCTGCTTTGTACAATATCCCGGCTCTTCCCTTCTTGATCCCATCAATGGCCATAAGGGGTAAAAGTTCCGGCTGGGAGGCTTCAGAGAGTCGTTGGACGAGTTCGGGAAGCAATTTTCGAAGCGGCCACATTGTTTCGATTTTCTAAAAAAAAATTGATAAAAAATGAATAAGAAAAAGAAGAAAAAAACTAATTTCCTGAAAAAAGGAGATATAAAAATTTGAAAATTTGAAAAAAAAAATTAAATTTTTTTTTAATTTTTGGCATTAAAAAAAAGTTATTAGAAAATAAAGAATAGTCGATTTTCTGGGAAAAGAATCAATTAAAATTGAAGGATTTTTGGAAAATTTCAAAAAATTCAAAAAAATTTTTTTTTTGAAAAATAAGGATTTTTATAAGAACGTTTATAAAATTAAACATCGATTTTCTGAAAAGATAATCAATAAAAAATTGAAGATTTTTAAAGATTTCAAAAATTAAAAAAAAATTTTTTTTTTTCAATTTTTGGAATTGCAAAAAATTCAAAATAAACTTTTTTTTTCGAAAAATCGATTTTTTTTTCAATTTTGGATTTATCGATTTCTAAATCTGATTCCATTTTCAAACCCAAAAATATCAATTTTTCAAAATTCCCGCCCACCTCTGAAAATTTCGTAATGCTTGCGGCTTGCGAAATCGACGACTGCAAAGTGGCCTGAAGCCATCCCTTCTCGACTCCGAACCTCTGAGCGACAGTGAACATTGGCTCATGATTCCAGATTTTTTGGAGCATTAGGGCGATGTAGAGACGCAT
Organism: Caenorhabditis becei; assembly: GCA_900536315.3. Classification (NCBI taxonomy): domain Eukaryota; kingdom Metazoa; phylum Nematoda; class Chromadorea; order Rhabditida; family Rhabditidae; genus Caenorhabditis; species Caenorhabditis becei. Next base: position 620,493 of record LR539864.1, on the reverse strand, counting down.
ACGAGGGGTGCCGGGGGCGAGTTCCACACGGGTGATGATGGCTTCGAGGATGAATTTCTCCTGGAGACCACATTGACCGAGCAGGTTTCGTTCAGACACGGGAAGGGCGTTGTACTGGAAAAAAGGATCAATTTTATTTTCACGTGGTGACCTAGATTTTTCACGTGAATCCTATAAAAATTGACCTAGATTTTTCACGTGAATCCCATAAAAATTGACCTATATTTTTCACGTGACCTCTATAAAAAATGACCTATATTTTTCACGTGAATCCCATAAAAATTGACCTAGATTTTTCACGTAAAAATGACTCTAGTCCCAAATTTTCTAAATTTCCTACTTACCAACAATAAAAACAAGTCCCAATTGATCTGACACGCGTGTTCGTACGGTGTAATAATGAACAACAAGTGGAAATGCGACGAGAAGATGAGTCCCTGATTCAGCGAAGCCAGCAGATCTGCGTGAAGTCGTGTCGCCTCGTCCGGTGCGAATCCTGCATTGACGATGGCGTTTCCGAGGTCCGACGCCACAATTTCTCCGTTTTCGTCCGTTTCGAGAAACTTTTGTTCGAGTAGTGAATCGATTGCTGTGTCGACTTGTTTTGTTCTGGTTTCCAGGGATACCTGGGCGGCGTGGAGGGAGTAATGGACGGCCGAGAGGGCTTCCGAACGGGTTTTGATCATCTGGAAAAATGGGGAAAAAATTTGAGAAAATAGAAAAAAAATGGGAAGAAATCTAAATTTTATTGTTTTTCTGATTTTACAAAATCAAAAATTATTTTTCAAAATAAAATTTCTGAAAAGGTTTTGTTTACTTCTCAACGATTTTTTTCAGTTTTTCAGGTCTCAAAACGATTTTTTAGATTTTTTTAAAATTAAAAAAAAATCATTTTTCGGGTCTCACAACGAAAATAATTTTTTTTTATTGAGACTTTTTTTCAGAAATCAGATCTTCGTAATTTTTCAGGTCTCGATGCGATCATTTTTCAATTTTCAAATCGAAAAATTATTTTTTTGGGTTTTGCAACGAAAATAAAATTTGAAAAATATTTTTAAATTTTTTCAAAATCAGATTTTTGTATTTTCTTTCAGATCTCAAAACTATTACTTTTGAAAATTTTTTAAAAATTGAAAAAAAAAACATTTTCAGCAAAATCACTGTTTCTGGGTCTCGCAACGAAAATCAAAATTTTTAAAAACTGAGAAAATTTTTTAAAATCAGATTTCTGTAATTTTTTCAAATTTTCAAGAAATTTAAAAATCATTTTTGATGAAATCCATTTTTTGGGTCTCGCAACGAGCAGTTTTTGAACTTTTTTTTGAAATCCAATTTTCTCTTTTTTTTTTAACAAAAAAAATGAACATTATAAAATTTCAAATTCCCGCTCACCTTCAACGCGACCACATCCAACAAAAACGATGCCATCGCCGCTGGATCAGCCAGTGAGCTCTGACACCTGGGAATATCCGCCTGGAGCATCTCCCTGAACCTTCGTTCCTCTTCTCCCTGTCGGACTATCGTGATACAGTCTCCTTTCGTATCGAATCCTGCTCTGCCGGCCCTTCCAGCCATTTGGAGGTATTGGGCCTTGCCGAGTCGTTCCCGGCCGACCATTGGGGAGCGTATGATGACACGACGGACGGGGAGATTCACACCGGCGGCCAGGGTGGAGGTGGCACAGATCACGTAGATAAGACCTTCCTGGAAAGGGAAAAGATTGGGGAAAATGCTAGGAAATTGAAGAAAAAAGAGAGATTCAAAATTTTAGAAAAGCAAAAATGATAGGAAATTGAAAAAAGGCAGATTTTTTTAAATTTGAAAATCAAAAAAAAAATCTGAAAATTAAAATTTTTTTTCAAAATTTTGATTTGAGAATAGAAAATTTGAATTTTTTAAAAATATTGAAATTCGATCAAGTTTTACAATTTTGAGAGTAAAATGTTTATCTAACTTTTTTTTCCAGATTTTTCAAAAATTTCGTTTTGCACTTTTAGAACTGCAAAATTGCTAGAAAAATCATCAGAAATTTTTAAAATACTCAGAAATTGTTTCAATGTTTTCTTGATTTTTTGAATTATTTTTATCATTATTCAATTGTACAATTGCAAAAAATCAAAAGAACCTGAAAAAATGTTTATTCGAAATTTATTTTTTTTTTTTGCAAATTTGAATTTTTTTTCTGTTCTCTGAATTTTGTAATTTCAATTTTTTTGAAAATCGACTAATTTTCTGAATTTTCGAGAAATTTTTACAAAAAAAATTTCAGAAAAATTCGAAAAAAATTTTTTTTTGAAATTTTTCAATTTTTCCAGAATGAATTTGTTTCTCTATTTTCTGAAAAATTTAAGAAAACCTGGCAAATTTAAGCAAAAAATGTATGTTTTCAATTTTCGAATTTTTAATGTTTTTTTTCTCAAATCCAAAAAACCTCTCTTCACTCACCATAAACGCCCCCTCGACACACTTCCTCTCGTCTTGCGTGAGTCCTGAATGGTGATAAGCAACGCCTGATAACAGACACTCTTTCAACACCGAATCCATACGTTCATCATCGTTATCCGATAGGAACGACTGGAGGAATGCTTCAGTGTCCGCACGTTTCAGATGACGGATTTGTCTGGGAAAATGGGGAATTTAAAAAAAAAAATCGGGATTTGAAAAAAATCTTGTCAAAATTAGGTCAAATTCACCAAAAATTGGGTCAAAATTTACTTTTTTTAAAATCAAGATCAGGTCGAATTTATCAAAAAATGACCCAGTATTAGTTTTTTTTGGAATTTTTTCAAATTAAATGTTTTTTTCAATTTCAAAAATAAATTTTTTTTTAACTCACGACGGCAATGACTTGGCGATCAGAATAGCGACATTCTCACAGTTTTTCTTGTTTGGACAGAAAATTACTGCTGAATTTTTGGGAATCAACTTGAAGAGCAACTGGCAGATGCCGTCGGGGTCGGTGGATTTGAGCTTATTCACAGGAAGGTCCCCAGCTGGATCGAGACCGCCTTCCGAGTTGACTTGGTGCATTGTTTGGCCGATTTTGACGAATTCCGTGAGTTCTACCTGGAAGAACAAGTAAGATTATGAGAAAAACCAGAAAAAATAGGAAAAAAAAATTTGGTTTCAGTGATAACTTGATAAGGAGTGAAGATAGAAAAAAGCTGTCAACTGATAAAATGATAAGGAGACAATTTCCCATCGATTCCAATATTCAAATTGGGAATTGGATGAAAAATGAATTTTTTATGATTTGTTGAAAAAAATTTTTAAAAAAATTTTTCAATATTTTCAAAATTCTTTAAAAAATACATTTTTACTTCAAACATCACAGTAAAAGCACAAATCGATAGGAAATTCCTTTTTTATCATTTTATCAGTTGATCACTTTTCGATATCTTCATTCCTTATCAAGTTAGCAATTGATTTATCAGTTTTAGTGATAACTTCAGAATTTCACTGATAACTTGATAAGGAGTGGAGATAGAAAAAAGTCGTCAACTGATAAAATGATAAGGAGACAATTTCCAATCGATTCCATAATTCAGAATGAAAATTGGTTGGGAAATTGATTTTTTATGATTTTTTGAAAAAAATTCAAATTTTCTCAAAAATCGCTTACCGGTCGAAAATTGGTCGAGTAAACAAACGCCTTCATAGCCTGTTGCAAATCATCGATATTCGGCAGTGTAGCAGACATTCCCACAATCTGACCCATTCCTTTATACCGAAATTTAGCGAGAAGTTGTTCCAGAATGGCTCCACGGCCGCCGTCTCCGATCATGTGCAACTCATCGACGACTAGAAGACCCAACTTGTCGATTTGATCCGTTGTGATGAAATAATTGACGAGTAGGTTGGCTTTTTCGATGGTTGCTATGTAGAATGACACGTTTTTGCGACGTTTTATGGGTGGGAAACGGCCTTTTGATGAGGCGTACTCTTCAATGTTGATGCCAAAGGCTTCTTCGAATGGGGCCAGGGAGGAGATCTGGAAAAAAGGTTGAAAATCATAGCGAAAATTCAGAATCCAGAATTTTAGAACTCCAAAATTTTCAGAAATCCAGAAATCCTAGAAACCTTGAAATTTCAGTTTTCAAAAAAAAAATTCAGAAAAAATTGAAATGAAAAATTCAGAATCCAGAAGGTCTGGTTTCAGGATTTTTGGATTTTCAGTGTTCAAAATCCTAGAATTCAGAATATAGAGGATTTTCACAGTATCCAGAATCCCAGAAAATCCGAAATTCCAAAAACCTGAAAATTGAATTTTCAAAATTCTGAAATTTCAAAAAATCAGCCGTTTCCAGTTTTTTCAAAAATTCAATTTTCACTTCTAAATTTTCAAAATTTTTGAAATTTTGAAATTTCTGATTTTCAGAATTTTTAGTGTTTTCAGAATTTCCAGAATTTTGAAAAATCCAAGAATTCCGAAAAAATGTAAAAATCTAATAATTGAATTTTTTATTTTTTTTACATTTTTAATTTTTGCATTTTTTCGAATTTCCAGATTTCCAGGAATTCTAGAATTTTCAGAATCCTGAATTTCTGATTTCCAAAATTTTGCAGAGCTTTCAGAATAAATAAAAAAAATTTCAGGAATCAAATTCCAAAAATCTTGATTTTATTTTCAGATTTCAGATTTTTGAAATTTCTAGATTTGGGATTCTGGAGATCTAGATTTTCAGAATTCCTGGGTATTGGAATTTCTAATTTTCAGACATTTCAGTGTCTCCAGAATCTTCAGAATATTGAGAAATTCTGAAGATTCTGAAAATTCTGAAATTTTCAAAAAATTTAAAAAATTTAGAAAAATACCGTAAAACCTCTATTAGAAGGGCATGCCCTTCTATTTTTCAAATACTTTTTTTTGGGAAAAAAGCCCGAAATCGAGCAAAAATGCACGAAAAACGGCCAAAAACAGCTGAAAACAGGCCCCTCTTGATGGAAACGCCCTTCTAATAGAGGTTTTACGGTAGCCCAAAATTACTAAAAATTCAAAATTCAGCCATTTTGATAAATTCTAGGCTTCTAGAATTCTGAAATTCCAGAACTTTCCCAGATCCTCTCTTCAAAATCCGCTCACCTTCTCCTGGACAATGGCCACATAGGGCAACACAAGAATCGCACTCCTCTTCCTCACAATCGCCTCTCGGAGCATCAGAATCTCGGCGATTAGTGTTTTTCCGGCTCCAGTCGGTAGGGAAAGGATGCAGTTTTCACCGTTTAGAAGACGAGGGTCCCGGAGACATTCTTGTTGCCAATCTGGAAGAAAAAATACAGAAAAGTAGGGAAAATAGAGAAAATGGGAAGAAGATAGAGAGAAAATTGGGAAAATGGGGTGAAAATTGAAAATTGAAAAATTCAGATTTTTACAGATTAGGATTCCTAATTTAGGAATATTGAAATTCTGAAAAAAACAATGAATTTGAATGAATTTTTTTTAATTCAAAAAAAAATTACTTTCAAATTTGTTATTATTTTTCAATTTTTCAATGAGAAATTTTTTTCAATATTTTGAAAATTCCAGCTTATTTTTTTCAAATTTGAAAAATTGAAATTCTAAATTTAACAAAATTTGGATTGATTTTTTTTTAATTTCAATAAAATTTTATTTATTTTTTTCAAGTCAGAAATTCAAATTCCATGGGAAATTTGCTTGATTTAATTTTTGAAAATTCCCAAAAATACCAAAAAAATTTTTTTCAATTTTTACCATAAAAAGTGTCCAATTTGCGTATCCTTTTATACGTTTCCATATCTTTCGCCGGCAAACATTCCGTCGGATCAATCGACACATTTCCCAGTTGACAAGCTTTATTTCCACTAATTCTCTGTGCACTTTTCTCGATTTTCTGCCGGAAACTGAGCCCAAGCTGGTCTTCCTCATCGATTTCTTCGCTGTTCAAACTGGCAGCGGTTCTGGAAAAGGAATGGAAAATGGAAAAATTTGGAAAATGGAAAGATTTGGAATTTAGTGAAATTGAAAAAAAAACTTTAAAAAAAATTATTATAATTTTTCGGGTGCAAAAATAAAAAATTCCAAAAAAAAATAATTTTTTCCCAGAATGAATTTTGAAAATATGAAAAATAAACTGGGAAAATTAGGGAAAAATCATAGATTTTTTTTGAATTTTTAAAATAATTGAAAATAATGAAATGATTTTTTTTTTTGGAATTTTTAAAATTGAAAAAATTGTTCTTAAATTAAAATTTTTTAGTTTTTCCCAAATTTGAATTTTTTTTCGAAAATTGGGGGGAAAACTGAAAAATTGGAAAAAATGAGAAAAAATGGATTTATTTGTTTCTGAATTTTCAAAATTTTCAAAACATTTTTTTTTCAATTTTCAGCTTTTTTAGGCCTAAAATTAATTCGGAAAAACGGAAATTCATTTTTTTTTGAGAATGTTCAATTTTCCCTCCAAATCTCACCTGAACCCATCTGCCAGCACACTCATCGAACTCCGTTTCACCAGCGGTATCCCAATTTTCTTATTGATCGGAGTCAGTGTCGTTGAGCTATCACTGACACGTTTTCGACATGGAGATGTCTTTTTTGGTGCTTCTGATAACGTGTTATCAGTGGGAACATCTTCTTTAGATGACGTGGATGCTCCAGAATCTGCTCCAGATGCTTCAGAAGTTTCGGATTCTGGAGAAGGGGATTTCCGAATTGGACAAATGTATTCACGGGAGGCACGAGGGGTTCGGAGACGGGCTGAAATAGGGGGGAAATTGCAATTTTCCAAAAAAAAAATGATATATTGATTTTATCTTTTTTTTTCAGCAAAAATTGTTTTCTCAATTTTTTTCAGATTTTTGAATTTTTTTTAATTTCAGAAACACTCAAATCTTTTTTTCAAATTTTACATGGAATTTTGATTTTTTATCAATTTTTCTAATTTACAGGATAATCTGGATAATCTGAAAATTACTGAAAATTTGGATTTTTTTAATTTTCAAAAAATTTGTTTTGTCAATTTTTATTGAAAAATGCATTTTCGAATTTTTTGCAATTCATGGAAATTCCCTAGTTTTTAAAAAAATTCTGAAAATGACAAGATTTTGGAAATTTTCAAAAAAATTGAAAAATTGATTTTCAAAAAAAATTTTCAAAAATGTTTTTATCAAACAGTGTTTTTCAATTTTTTTTTTAATTTCTAGGTTTGTTTTTTCAGAAAATCACAAAAAAAAAAATGAAAAATTCAATTTTTCAAAATTTCCAAAAAAATTTTTTTTTTTCAATTGTCAAATAAAAAGTCATTTTTCATTGATTTCCTTAAAATTCATAAATTTTTCCTCCTCTTTTTTAAAATTATTCCATTAAAACTCACAAAGTTGCGGAATCGGCGTGAACGGATCATCCAAATCGACGGATCGACACCGTCGAGTCGGCGTTTTTTCCATTTGGCCTAAAAAAATTTAAAAAAAATTTAAAAACCAATAAAATCCCAAAAAAATCAATAAATTAATAACCCAAAAGTACAAATGAAAAAATGACAGATTTCAAATTTAAAAAAAATCATAAAAATCGAAAAAAAATCAATATTTAAAAAAAGCTCTGTATTCGATAAAACATGACACTGGAAAAAATATACATACACATTCGGATAAATTTGTGAGAGAGACGGGGCTATACAAAGGAGAATATGAATTTACAAAGAAAAAGAGAAAGTGCGCTCTATTGACAAATTTCAGGATTTTTGAAAAATCAAGGAAAAATTGATAATAGAGCACTAAGAAAGTGCGCTCCATTGACTATTTTTAGGATTTTTTGAAAAAATTGAAAATCGAGAAAAAATTGACAATAGAGCACGGAGAAAGTGCGCTCCATTGACAACTTCCCCAGATTTTTGAAAAATCAAGGAAAAAGTAGTCAAAAGAGCGCAATTGCAGAAAAGGAGAATGGTCATGTTTCTAGTTGGGGGTGCGAAAGTAGACGAGTTGTTGAACCGGTTTCGGAGAAAATGCCTAGGAGAGAAATTTAGAAGTAGACGGAAGCGGACAGGGAGGAATTCGTTGGAAAAAGAAGCGAAAAATATGGGAATTGTTTTATGGGGAAATTAGAAGACTTCTGACCATTCGACGACCGATTGGAGTGATTCGGGAGGCTGGAAAAAAAATGAATTGAATTTTTTTTTGAAAATTGCAAAAAAATTGAAAAAAATTACCCGGGAAACTCAAAAAATCTATAGAAAAAAATACAAATTTGGAAAAAAAAATGCATTTTTTTAAATAAATTGAAAAATCTGGAATTTAGCAAAAAATTGAAGAAAAATTCGCTAAAAAATCTAGAAATTTATTTTTTTATTATTATTGATTTTCTGAAAAAAATGATTGAAAAATGTGAAATTTTCCAGTATTTGAAAAAAAATCCAGAAAAAATTAAAATTTCAAAAAAATTCGAATTTCAGAAATAAATTGAAAAAAATGAGATTTTACAAACAAAAAAATTCAGAAATTTGGAAATTTGAAAAATTTCGATTTTCGGAAAAATCTGGAATTTAGAAAAAAATTGAATTTACCAACAAAAAAATAAAATTCTGTGTCTATTTATTGAAAAAAATCAAAAAATCCAGAAAAAATTTAAAATTCTGAAAAATGCTAGAAAATTTTGGAATTTTACAGAAAAACATTTTTTTTTCCAATTTTATATATTTTTTCATTAACTTTTTTTTAAAACCACATTTTTCCACTCAATTTTTTCCAAAATGAATTTAAAATTTCTATAAGTTCCCCTTATCAACTGATAACCAATCACCTACCATATTCAGAAGCACTCGTCGACAATTTGGTCGGTTGTGGCGGCGGTGGCTGGAGAAGAGCCATTCGAATGCACGGAACACTCTGACTTCGGTGTTGAAAAACGCGAGGCGGTGGCCACGGAATGTCTGAAAGGATTAGTGATAAGAAAGTGATAATCAGTGATATGCAAGTGCGCTCCATTGTGAAAATAGGGGCCATTGTTGTGGGGGATTTTCAAGAAAATAACGCTTTTCAGTGATAAATGTGATAAAATGACACGCAAAAAGATAAAATTTGAATTGTTGCTTTTTGTGATGATTACCTGTTTGAATACCAATTGATCTGAATATTAATAAGGTATTTTTAAAAAATTGAAATTGATAAAAATTGATAAAAAACATACACTCTTTTGGGAAGGGTAGAAGTGCGAGGAGTTGGAAGACGGGATCGGGGAGTTGGAATTCGCTGAAAAAAAAAAGGAATTTTGGAAAAATAGATTTTTTACAAAAAAAAAATAAATAAAAATACGAAAAAACTGGAATTTCATGCATATTTTCAGATTTTTAAAAAACTGAAATGAAAATTTTTTTGTAAAAAGTTGAATAAAAATTGATTTTTACATAATTGATTATTTTACATTTTTTAGGATTTTTAAAACTGGGAAAAATCGATTTTTTTTAGAAATAAAAAATTACAAAACGAAAAATACAATTTTACGATTTTTTTTAGATTTTTCAAAAATTGAAATTTTTTTTGAAAAACAGGAAGAAATTGCTTTTATTTTTTTTTGAATCGATTTTTTTTCAGAAAAAAATGACAAAACAATAAAAAAAACAATTTTACAATTTTTGGCTATTTTTTCAAAATTGAAATTTTTTTTTTGTAAAAAATTAGATGAAAATCAATTTTAATTTTTTTTGGAATTTTTTGAATTCGATTTAAATTTATTTATAAAAATTGAAAAATCATTGTTTTCCCCAATTTTTCAGTAAGACCTCCCTTACCGAAACATTATTTCCCAATTTGCTCAGAGCATGTGCTCCATCGATCGATTTGCTCGAGCACAACGATCCAAGTGACGAGTGTGTTGAGGTGGACTGGAAAAAAAAGGAAATTTGATTTCTAAAAAATTTAAATTCACAAGGAAAGTGTGTGACCTAGATTTGACTAAAAATTGACCCAAGGGTGGCCCATAGGACCAATTCAAGACCGTTTATGGAATTAGGACTCCTCTTTTTAGAAAAATGAAAATTACCTGTCGATTAGCATCCTGATCACTGTGCCAAGACATTTTTCTCTCTGGGGTCTGCATTTGACCGTTTAGAGCCGCTTTTCGGAGGGCTGAAATAATGTATTGATTCATTTTTTTTTTTACTGGGCCCAAAGGGGAAACAAATTCTAATTCAATTTTAAAATTTGCAATAGAGCGCATTTTCGACAGTTTTTTTTTCTGAACTTTGGATATTTGAATTTTTTTTAATTGTCAATAGAGCAGGCTTTCAACGTTTTTTTTTTAAATTTTTTTGGAATTTTTAAAAATTATCAATTACGCGCAATTGCAACTCACCTTCCTCTTGCATTTGTATCAAATCTTGAAGTCCAGCCAAATTGGACATTGGAGAAGCGACTGCGGCTGAGGAAGTTGTCGATTTGGCGGTGACGGAAGAGGCGACTGATGCGGGACGGGAAGGAGTGGAAGGGGCAATGGTGACGATCGGGGGACGGGCCGAGGGAGGGTCGGGCTGGAAGGAGAAATGGAAAAATGAGGGAATAGGGTCTTGGAGCGAAGAAAAAATTGAGGATTCAGAAAATATGAATTTTTTTGGGAAATTTATTTTAAACTTGAAAATTTGGGATTTTCACAACGAGAACAAAAATTGAAAAAATTTCAAAATTAGGAAAAATGGAGAATTCGGGTTTTGACACGAAAATTTGAAAATCCTTGAAAATTTTCATTTTTAAAAATATTAAAAATAACATAATTTTGTGAAAATTGAAATTATTTTTTTGCAAATATCAGATTTTTTAAAAATAAACTTTGAAATTTTGTAAAATTAGGTCACTTCTCTTTTTGAAAAAAAAAAAAATGAAAATCCATTTTTTCGTGGTGAGACCTGATTTTTGGATTTTTCAAAAGACAAATTATAAGGAAAAAATTTTTTAAAAATTGTAAATATAGAAAAAATGTGGTTTGACCGGAAAATTTGAAAATCATGAAAATTTCCTATTTTTAAAAAATTTAAAATAAAAACTGCGATAAAACCAGATTTTGTGAAAAAAAATTTTGCTTTATTTTTTTCAGCGAAAATCAGATTTTGTATCAATTCCAAATTTTTGGAAAATTTAGGATTTCACTAAAATTTCAAGAAAAATCTGGAATTTACAAAAATTGAAAAAAATAGCCTAAAACCTATTTTCCAACCAATTCTCGCTAAATTTCAAATTTCTTTTTTTTCCACACTTGTTAGTGATTATTATCAATATTATTATCACTCTCAAACAAACAAAAAACCCTCCCATTAATTCATTATCATTATCAACAAATCAAGAATTATTACCTGTCTCTGAACTCTGTTATTAGTAGTAAGAGTCGTCGATTTCGACATGGAAATGGTCGATTGAATCGGGAAAGGCGTCGATTTTTTGACGTTCGAGGGCACCGAATTGACATTGTGAACACGAAGAACACTTCTGGTGGTACGGGATGATAAAGGAGTGGAGGTGATCTGCTGGGACACTGACATGTTGCCGTTCAGCAGAAGGGGACTCATTTGTTGTTGGGCACGGGCCAGGGTGCTCTGGAGAAAGGTTAGGGTTAGGGAAAAATAAGAAAATGAGAAAAGATAAATGAAGAACGATAAATGATAAGCGGATAGAAGAAATCACACTGATTAGAGAAAATGTGAATTTTTTTAGAATTGAAATTTTTTGTTAAAAAACTGGAAAATTGAGTTTTTCCAAGGAAACAAGAAAAATTGATTAGATTTGATGAAAATTAGTCAATTTTTTTGGATATTCAAAATTTTTGAAAATTTTGAAAATTTTTTCCGAAATTCTGGTTAAAAAACCAAAAAATTGAATTTTTTGGGAAAAACAAAAGAAATGATTAAAAATTAGTTTTAAAAAAATCAATTATGTTAGAAATTCAAAATTTTGAAAAATTTTTGAAATTGAAAAAAAAACTGATTTATTAATTTTTGAGAAATTTTGACAATTTCAAATTTTCGGAAAAATCAGTTTTTCAGAATTTCAAAAAATTCATTTCTGCAAAAATAATGAATCAATTTTTTTTGGGAATTCAAAAATTTTGAAATTTTAATTTTTGAAAAAAATTTGGGAAATTTCAAATTTTTGAATTTTGCAAAATTTTTGAGAGAATCAATTTTTAAAATGAAAAATAAATCATTTTTTAAAATAAAATTCGGCTAGATTTCTAGATTTTTTGATGAATTTTTTTCAAACTATCAGAAATGTTTACTAATTTTTCCGTTTTTTTTCTGGATTGTTTTTTTTTTCATCAATTTTCTCTTTTTTCCTCCCAACTAACCGAATGTTTGACATTAAAAGTGGCACTTCCATTGGCATTCCTCACAAATTGTTCATTAGTCGGCCTAGGGCTGACAGAAGTGCTTCTTCCCGTTCTCTTCATCGAATCCATTCCATCCGTCGTCGTTTCTTCTTCCACACGAACCAGTGAATTCGTCATTGCAGACATGTTTCTGTTTAGGGAGAGTCCTGCAAGGGGAACGGTTGGGGAATGAAAAAAACGACTGAAAAAGGGGAGAATAATGAATATTTTGTTGAAAATAAATGGATTTTTAATTTTAAAAAAATCAATTGTGGATAGTGCTGTGAAACCAAAATTCCTATTGAAAAATGAACAAATTCAGTGAAATTTTTGGAAATTTAATTTTTTTAAAACAGAATTTCAGAATTTTCTAGCTAAAAATCCTTAAAATTAGATCGGAAGCTGCGCTTAAAATTCTTGAAAAATAAAAAAACTAATTTTGTAAAAAATTGATGTTCAATTTTCAAATGTATGAATTAAATTTTTTTAAAATTTTTTCTGAAATTTTTTTTTCAAATTTATCAATTTTTGAAAAATAATTTTTCTAGACAATTTTTCAGCTAAAAAAACTTCAAATTAGGCTAGAAATTAATCTAAAATTTAGAAAAAGTACATTTAAATTTTTTAATTGATTTTTCTGTAAAATTGACTTTTTTGCAAATTTTGAGAAAAAGTATATAAAAATTTCCATAAATTTATTTTCTGAAAATTTGAAAATTTGAATTTTTCTAGACAATTTTCTAGATGAAAAAATCTCAAAACTAGGCTAAAAATTATTCTAAAAATCTGGGAAAAATAAATTAAATTTTCATAAATTCATTTTCTGCGAAATTGATTTTTAATTTTAAAATGTTCTTCTAGACAATTTTCTAGCTAAAAAACTTCAAAAATAGGCAAAAAATGTTCTTAAAAATCAAAATCTCGTCTTTCTAGCTAAATAATTCAAAATTAGGTCTAAAATAATTCTAAAAATCCGGAAAAATTATAAAAAAAATTTTTAGAGACTGATTTCTAGCTTATCAATCTTAAATTAGACCAAAATCTGTTCTAAAAAATCTATAAAAAATAAATATGCATTCCCAACTAAAAAATCCTGCTCACAAATACAAAACTACCACTAAAGCAGTGCTATTTATCAAAGAAATCCAATAATTACCTTGAACTTCATGCTCAACACACTTCACAACATCCTCCGCCTGTTCACTAGCATCAAAGAACACATCCTCATCGTCCTCCTCGTTCGGATAGCTCAACACAAGTCCAGAATCCTCCAGAAGCACAGAAGACACCACGGAGACGTTGTCCGGCGACGTGGAGCGCTCCAGAAGCCATTCGGAGACTTTTGCGCTAGGAGGCATTCGCGGAAGGCCTGGGGATGCGAGGGTTTGGAAATTTGGAAGAGGATTCTGAAGCGGAATCTGATTCTGGAGGCTTGGATTTTGTGCCAAAATCGGCTCCGACGCCTTCCTCCTGCGATTCTGCTCAATTCCGCTGAGCAACATCGCCAGAAGCTCCGCCTCCTCGTCATCCATCGGCTCCGCAGCTCGATTCTCTTCCGGCAAAGAGCTCTGACGCTTCAACTTGACTTCTGGAGGCGCCGAGTCGATTCTGGAGCGTCCGCCGTGATGAGAAGCCGGCGCCGATGGCACGTCTTCTAGTCTGGCGGGCAGTGGGGAGGCATTCTCTTCTGAAGCCGAGAGCTTCGTCTCGTCTTGCTCACGAACTGTTGATAGGTCCACGCGTCGGCGGTGCTTTTCCTCTTTTTTGGCTAAAAAATCGATACGGGACAATCACAGACCACATTGAAAGAGAGAACGGATAACGTGCGGTGCGAATGTTTTTTTTTCTAGTTTTTAAAATCTTTTTTACCTCGTTTCGCCTGTGATTTCGCTATCTGCTTGCTGAGAATTGAAGCACTTGCTGGTAATTTTAACTTGTAAATGTTGCACATTGACGCTTGATCCTTGGTTCCGTCCTCCTGGAGAAATTGGCCTTTTTTGATTTTAAAAGAATAAATTTGGGGTTTTTGGATTAAAAAAAAATAAATCAGAGGATTTTGAATTTTCAAAAAATAAATTCGGGTTTTTTTGAAAATTTTAAAAATAAATGTGAGTTTTTTGAATTTTTGAAAAACGAATTTGGGTTTTTTGGAACTTTAAAGATAAATTTGGGTTTTTTTAATTTTTAAAAAATTAATTTGGGGTTTTTGGATTTTTAAAAATGAATTTGAATTTTTTTTCAAATTTTTAAAAGATAAATTTGGGTTTTTTGAATTAAAAAAATGAATAAGGGTTTTTCTAATTTTTTAAAAATTAATTTGGGGTTTTGGCATTTTTCAAAGGTAATTTAGATTTTTCAAAACATATTCTGGATTTTTTAATTTTCGAAAATTTTTAAAAATCACAAAAATAATTTTTTTTTCACAAAATTTTTTTTTTTTTTTGAAAAATCAAACTTCCCGTTCAATTTCAATTTTCGAATTTTAAAAAAAATCTGGGTTATTTCTGATTTTTTATATTTTTTTAAATGAATAAAACATTTTCTAAAATAAAAAAATTTTAAAAATCGTAAAAATAGAAATTCATTTTTATTATTTTTTAAATTTTCAAAAAATCAAATTCTCCCTTCAATTCCATAATTTTCAATCAAGTTTCGCTAAAATCCCCCTTTTTCCCTTCAATTTCCACAAATAAACTCACATTAAGCTCATCATCATCCGTCGTAAACTCGTAAGTCAGCTTTTTTGCAGTGGCAGTAGTCATACCTGGAAAAATACGAAAAATACAGGAAAATTGAAGAAATTCAAAGATTTTGAAGGAAAAAAGAGGAAAAGAGAGAAAAATACAAGAAAATACAGGAAAATTGAGAAAAATTGAAGATTTTTAGGTAAAATCACCGGATTTTCAGGAAAATCCATGTAAAACTATGTAAAACCGCCGTTTTTCGCTGTTTTTCAGAGAAAATCCTGTAAATTCAATGAAATTCAAGGAAAAACCCGGAAAAACCACAAGAAAACCGGAGAAAATTCTCGAAAACGGTCAGTACACACATAAAAATCCACATTCAGGCGCCGTCTCTCGCTCTAATTAGGGCGATTTCGAAACGAGATAAATTAGGCGAAAAAGTGTGTGAGAATGGGAATCTCTCTCGGCTTCTCCTCCCTTTCCACTTGAACAATCGATTCGGCACCGGAAGTGCGCCAGACCGGGCACGAGAAACACGCCAACCCTGCGTCTCTTGTTTCGGCACACTCTCTCGCTTCTTTGGGGTAAGCCGATTCGGGAGAAGAGGAACAATGTGGGAAATTGTGGCTCTGGAGAAGGAAATTGGAGGGTTTAATGGGGGAGAAAGGGCAAAAAACAGAAAAAAAGAGGAAAAATTGAGAAAAATGAGAGAAAATTTGAAAATTCCAGAGGAATAGAGGGAAATTGGGAATTCTGACCGGATTTTTGGAAAATCGGCAGAGAGGGGTTATAAATTTACCTGAAAAAGGTGGAAAAAAGATAACAACTAGAAAAATACAAGTAAAATCGGTCAAAAATTGAAAAAAAACGAGGAAAAATTCCGAAAATGGAAAATTTTGGGTTTTTAGTGATTTTTGGCGAATTTTTGTGGTTTTTCTGTATTTTTACTGGTTAAAGTTAGTTATTACAGCTCGCAAACATGATTTTTCAATTTAAAACACTTAAAAACGTGCAGAAACATCTAAATTTTAGTAAAAAACTGCGAAAATCATTCAAAAATCAATTAAAAGATTACTGTAGATTACGGTAGACAACCAAATCTGTGCATTTTGTCGTGAACTCACATGCCAATTCTGCATATCGCCCGTCTTTTTTCAATCAATTTTTCCAAATTTTCAGTCATTTTTCCTTGATTTTCCTCGATTTTTTCCGATTTTTTCCACATTTTTTTGCTACAAAGTTGTTAAATTTAGGTAAAATGAGATCGTCGCTTGTGTCGCGAAGTGCTGCAGCTGCTTTGAAGGCCAAGAGCAACGTAGCGCCGCTCACAACCAAGGTGAACCAACGATTTTCGGAAAACTGATCGATTTCCCTAATTGCAGCTTCAAAACGGTCTCGTCGTTGTGGCGCAGGACAACAACAAGCCAATTTCGCAGCTGGTATTTATGCAAAACCGCCGGACACCCCATGATTTCCCTGTTTTTTCTAGATTCTCGCGTTCCGCGCCGGTTCTCGCTACCAAACGGTCAACCAGGAGGGTCTTGTGCATCATATCCGCAATTTTGTCGGCCGTGACGCTCAATCCTATCCAGGACTTCAACTTGTCTGGTCGTCGGCTTCCAGTGGAGCTAGTTTGGTAGGATTTCCTAAAAATCTCGGGTTCTAATTTTCTTTTCAGAACTCTTTCGCCTCCCGTGACGTCTTCGGCGTGCAGATCAGCGTCCCACGTGAAAACGCCGCCTACGCGCTCTCAATCCTCGGCCACGTCGCCGCGAAGCCCGCCTTCAAGCCATGGGAACTCGAAGACGTTCTGCCGACGGTTCACGCCGATCTGGTGCAGAAAACGCCTTACGGAATCGTTTTTGAGGATATTCATAGAGCTGCTTTCAGGTGAGTGGAAACTTCCAATTTATTTTTCGAAACTATGGAATTTTCTAGAAACGACTCGCTCTCGCTGTCAATTTACGCTTCGAAGAACCAAATCGGCACCTATAAAACCACGGAAATGGAAGCTTTCGCCGCCAGACACTTTGTCGCCGGAAACGGAGCTCTCGTCGGAATCAACGTCGATCAGCAGATTCTGACCAGCTACGCCGAGGAATCTGGAGCCATCGCCGACGGCCGCCACGTCCCCAATCACGGTTCTCCGTTCCGCGGAGGCGATTTCCGTCGTTTTGCCCGCGGAAACACCGTCCACGTCATCGTCGCCGGCGAGGGAGCCGGAATCACCGACGCCAAGGCCCGCGCCATTCAGGCCGTCTTCCTGGCCCACCTCGGCCGTGAATCTCCGCTCAAATTCGCCGGTTTGCCCGGAAATCAGTCGATTCTTGCGAAACTGGGCGCTCCGGGAGCCGGATTCCAGGCGGTTCACGACGGAAGTGGACTCGTCGGAGCGTACTTGATTCTGGAGGCCAAGATCGCCGATCGTGTGCTCAGAGGATGTGTGGAGCAGCTGAGAAACATCAAGGTTGATGATATTGAGGGTAGGTTTGGGAAAAATTTGAAAATCTGATTTTCAGGAAATTTCCAGATTGGAATATTTCGAAAATCCTGAATTTTTAATTCCTTTTTTAAAAATGTGAAAAGAAAAAATATTAAATTTAAAAAAAAATGATTTTTTTTTCAATTTTTATAAAAATCTGATTTTCAGAAAATTTCCAGATTCCAATTTTTCAAAAATCCAAAAATTTTATTTTTTTTTAATTTAAAAATTGGGAATATGATTTTCAATTTTTCTAATTTTTCTAAAAATATTTTTGAAAATTTAAAATTTACTGTATCGAAATCCCAAATTTTAAAATTCAGCAATTTTCTGAAAAACATTGAAAAATTCCATTTTTATTAAAATCAAAATCCCAAATTTTCAATATTCTGAATTTCTGCATTTTTTTCAAAACTTCTTGAAAAATCTGAAAATTACTATATCGAAATCCCGAATTTCCAAGTTTTGTTTTCTATTTGAAGTCATTTTTCTGAAAAAAAAATTTAAAATTAAAAACTTTTCAATTTTCCAGGCTGCAAACGCCGTGCCGCCTCTGAAATCCTGCTCCAATCCGAGAACACTGTCGAGTCGGCCCTCCAAATCACTCACAGCGCTCTGTTCCACAGCCGTCACCAACTCGAACTGCTGCCAGAAATCGAAAAAGTCACCGCCCAAGACGTCGAGAAGTTCGCCAAGAAGGCATTTGCTCGTCTGGCCGTCGCCGCCTACGGAAACCACGGAAGACTTCCGTATTCTGATGAACTCTAGATTTTTGCTTTTATTTATTGGCTAATTTCCCTTTTTTCTCTAAAATTCTCTAGATTTTTTTGTTATTCAATTTATTAGTTTTATCCAAAAATAAGTGGGAAAAAAGAGAAAAAAGAGCAAAAAAAGTAAAAAGAAAAACGAGCACAAGACTCAATGTCCTTGATCTTGTCTCATGTTTCAAAAAGAAATGATCACGAGAGGCTGTAGCACTGGGGGGAGCGTCGAAAAGGCTAACATTTCAGAAGAAAGTGTGGTAGGAGAGGAAAAATGTACAGAAAATACAAGAAAATCGTAGAGTGTAGTAGTAACTGGTTAGGATTCTGTAGAAAGAGGAGGTTTCGGGTGGGGGACGGTTCGTTGACCCATTGCACGAGGTGTGAAGCGGAAAAAAACAGAGAGAGAAAGCGAAAGATTTCGAAAATGGGGGAAAAACTGAAAAAGGGACCGGGGGGAGGGCGAAAACTAGTTGATAAATTAGGGAGAGCTGTACAGAGGGCGCTAAATATGATTTTTGCGATTAAAAAAAAGTAAAAAATTTTTTTTTTTTTTGAAAAAGAGAAAATTGAATATGGCATCGTTTTGGAAATGTGGGGAATTGGAAAAAAAAGGAAGCGCGCTCCATTGAGAAACCAGGAGCGCTCTTGATCAATGCTCCATTGGCTCATCTGGAGCCACCTGAACACCGTATCCGACGTCGATTATCTCGTCTTCTGGATCCTCGTCGTACTCGATGCGATTCTCCTCTTCGTCTTCTTCCTCCTCTTCGTCGACTTCTCCTTCTTCGTCGGATTCGTCTTCTGAAGGTTCGCGACGGCGGATACGTTCACGGATTGGTGGGTGGTGGGATGAGCGGTAGGGAACTCCGCAGCGTCTGGAAATTGGGAGGGAATTGATGGGAAATGGGTCTTGAAGCGAAACTATGAAAAATTGGGATTTTTGAAATTTTTTGAAAAAAAATTTAAAAATTAAAAAAAAAATTTTCAAATTTTTAGCATTTTTCAGCCAATTTTGTACTCATATAATTTCGCTTCGAGACCCTAATTTTTATTAATATTTCAATGGTGATTTGAAGAAAAAAGCGATATTTTGTAGCGGTGCAAGGGGTGAGGGAAGCGGGGAAAAATATCAATTTTACAAAATTTCCAAAATTTTAGGAAACAATTTTTTTGGATGGGTCTCGCAACGAAAACACGAAAAAAACGCTCACTTTTACATTTTTCAAAAATTAGAAAAAAAAAATTTTTTTTCAAAAATTTTTGAAATTTAAAAAATGTTAAAAATTGTTTTATTCGAATTTCGTTGCGAGACCCTTTTTTTTTCCAAATTTTTGAAATTAGAAGAAAACAAGTTGGATGGGTCTCGTAACGAAAATACAAAAAATCAGATTTTTCCAAAAATAAAAAAAACTACAAATTTTTAAATTCAAAAGTTTCGAAAAATCATGATATCATAATTTCGTTGCGAGACCCACTTTCCTAAAATTTTGAAACAAATGAAAAAAAGGGTCTCGCAACGAAAACACAAAAATCAGATTCTCCAAAAATTCCAAAAATAATATTACTCACAATTTCGCTGCTAGACCCATTTTTCTAAATTTCGAAAAAAATCAATACAGTTTTTTGAATGGGTCTCGAAACGAAAATACAAAAAATGAAATTTTCAAAAAATTAGAAACATTTTTTTTTAATTTTTCAAACTCAAAAAATTTCAAAAATCATGTTCCTCATAATTTCGTTGCGAGACCCATTTTTTTTTTAAATCATGCAATTTCATGGAAAATTAAGCATTTTTCAAGCGATGAGGAGGGTGAGTGAAGCAAAAATCAATTTTTTCAAAATTTCCAAAAAAATCAAAATTTCCAAAATTCCAGTGTTATTTTGGTTAGAAAAGCGCCCAATATTCCAGGGATTTGGTTAATTTTGGCCAAAAAAAGCAAAAAAAAATTAAAATTAAAAATTAAAAATCACCCACATATTCAAAAAAAAAAATTGGAAAAAAAAACTGGTAGAGATAGGGTGATAAAGGCTTGGTGATAAGATTGTGATAAGGGTGATAAGGTCCGTTATCACATCAGTGCCTCCTCATCGTCGACACGCGCCAGCTCTCGGGTCCGTTTTTTCGGTCGGATCGCTGTTTTGCGAACTCTAAAAACTAGGATAGGAGGGGGAAAGAAGGGGAAGTGATAAGAAGGTGATAAGGACTGATAAGAGATTAAAAAAGGGGCGGAGCTTACACGGCAAACAAGGGAAAAAAGGAGAAAAGCTGATCAAAATTCAAATCTCATGCTTCAAGCCCCGCCCTCTTTCAAAAAAAAATTTTTTTAATCTGAAAAATCGATAAACTGATAACAGGGAATCTCCTTATCAGTGCTTACTTCTGCTCAACATCCTTGATATTTTCGAGCACTGTCCTTGCCAATTTTCGGATTTCCGCAGTGGTTTTTCGGTTGGTGGAGAGCTCTTCGAGAAGCGGAACACCGCCTTCCTCACGGACATAGGCACAGTATCTGCAAGTGCGCTCTAATGAGAAAAATAATTTTTTAATTTGTAGAATGATGAAAGTTCGCTGTATTGACAATTGAGCAACGGTGCTCTAATGAGAAAACTTTCAAAAAATTTTTTTTAATGAATTTTTTTTTAACCGGTGAAAATAACTGAAAATCAATGAAATCCGATTTTTGGAAAGTGCGCTCTATTGCGAAAAATAGCAAATGCGCTCTAATGAGAAAAATCAACTGTTTGGAGATTTAAAAAATTTAGTCACAGTAGAAGTTCGCTCAAATGACAATTCAGCAATGATGCTATGTTGAGAAAATTTTTTTAACTTTCGAAAATCCGCCAAAAAATTGAAAAAAATTGAAATCCGATTTTTGGAAAGTGCGATCTATTGCGAAAAATAGCAAATGCGCTCTAATGAAGAAAACCTTTTTTTTTTTTGAATTTCAAAAAAAAATTTTGTCATTATAGAACTTCGCCCTATTGAGACAAATTTTTTAAAAATTAAAAAAAAAATTTCAAATTTTTTGAAAATCCGCCAAAATCCAAAATCATTGAAATTCAATGAAATTTGATTTTTGGAAAGTGCGCTCCATTGCTAAAAATCACAGCAAAACTCACTTCTCTCCATCAGTCGTCGTCAAGTTTGCCAGTGCCCAAACGGCCCAATGTTGACTTGCGTAGGCGTGATAAAGTGGTAAGAGACGAAGAATCGGACGGAACGACCGGTAGTTTATGAAGCGACGGGTGGCGAGTTTCCATGTTGAGGTGGCCTGGAAAATGAGGGGAATATGACAAGGAAAGTACATGACGTCGCAGACTTGAAAAATTCCGAAACTATACTGATAATATACAGAAAAATGCGCTGAATTCAATGGTGCTTTCAGAATTTGCCGTTTGGCAAAAGCTACCAGTCGACTCATTGTAGGCAATCGCCAAATAATCTCCCAATTATCGGAAAAACTCAACTTTGAAGAATCGTAAGAAATCAGCTTTTGCCAAACGGCAAATTCTGAAAGCACCATTGAATTCAGCGCATTTTTCTGTATATTATCAGTATATTTTCGGAATTTTTCAAGTCTGCGAAGTCACATACTTCCCTTGTGAGGGGGGAAAATTGAAAATTTGGAGAAGAAAAAAAAAGGAAAAATCTGGGAAAAATTGGAAAAGATTGGAAAAATACAAAATTTTTGAAGTTTTGAAATTTTGAAAAAAAAAATCAGAAAAATTAAAAATCCGTCATTTTTTAAATTAAAAATTGCAGAGCATTCTTGTTTAGTTGATCATTTTTTGGGAAATCAGTTTTTGAATAAATTTCTTTTATAACATTTTTCGAGCTCCCAACAAGTACAGTGGAGCGCATTTTCATACAATTCGTAAAAATTGAAACTATCCATTTTCAAAAATTTTTGTGATTTTCGGTAGAACGCATTTTCTTTTGAAAAATTCCAGAAAACAACCAAAATTACAAACAAATGTGAAAAATTGAAAAACATCATTTTTCCAATTTTTGAGAAAGTTCGCTCTACTGATAACTCCTAAAAATTACAGAAAAAAAATGAATAATGGAATCCAAAATTTTTTTTTTTTGAAATTCAATTTTTTCAATTTTTCTAGAAAGTTTGCTCTACTGACAATTCCCAAAAAAAATAATAAAAAAATTTTTTAATTTTAAAAAGTTTAAAAAAATTCAAAATCTTCAATTTTTCTAGCAAACTGCTCCATTTCTATTGATAAATTCTAAAAAAAAATCAAAAATTTTTCAAGAATTCCAAAAAAAAATTTTTGTTCAATTTTTCATCAATTTTGATCAATTTCGCTCTACTGATCAGTCCCAAAAGTTCAATTTTCTTACCTTAACAATCTCCGCCATAACATGTTCCCTCTTGACAGTCATCTCCTTCCAAACCTCCTCTCCATCACTGACCATATGTGCCAACACTCCCGCAGAGTTATAACTAATCTCAATGGACTCCTCCTGCGATTCGAGCAGTGCACAGAAGATGTTAACATAATCATCTTTCATCAGCTGACTCCTAAGTCTATCCACCTCAGCAATATTTCCAATCAATCCCATCATATTTCTAACCAATTCCCTTTCCGTTTTGAACGCTTCATAGCACTTCTGGAACAATCCCAATCCATTGGCCTCCAGGAATCGCTGACAATTGATCGGAGTCTCGTCGGTGATGTTCCACAGGAAGCTCCATCCGACCTCCATCACATCATCACAAGTGTTCGATCCGTGCTTCCGCTGGATCTGATCCAGGATCATCTCAATCGCTCCGAAGCTTCCGACCTGCACCTTCTGATCGCCTTCCACGTGGCATGCCATTGAATTCAGAAGAAAGACGACGATTCGTTGGGTCAGATTGTCGGCGTTGTGATGTTGGAGAACGGTGACGAGCAGCACGGCGAGACGGCTGAAACTGCAATGTTTCGTGGACTTTTCGGGGAATTGAGGGATACTGCGCTCTAGTGAACTTTTGAAAAACGGTACAAGTGCGCTCTACCGAACACTCTGCGAAAATGGAGCTTTAGAGGAAAATTGCAATCGCGCTTTATTGAAACTTTTGCTAAACGCAAGTGCGCTCTGTTGAACGAATGGAAAATGCGCTTTGCGGATTTGCAGATGCGCTCTATTGGATTTTTAAAAATGTTTGGAAAGTGCGCTCTACCGATCAACCTTGTCAAATCGCAACTGCGCTCAATTTAACTTTTTTGAAAAATCGGCTCTATCTGGAAATTTTGTCGTATCGTAAATACGCTCTAATGAACTTGTTGGAATGTTTAGAAAGTGCGCTCTGTTGAACTTTTTGAAGTCTTCGGAAAGTGCGCTCTACCGATAAACCTTGCCAATTTGCAAGTGCGCTCTATTGAACTTTCTGGAATCTTGGGAAAGTGCGCTCTACAGCTAATTCTCCCCAATTCGCAAGTGCGCCCCATTGTCAATGGACCATTGAACTAATCCCGTCTATCAGAAAATTTTGCCATATGGCAATTGCGCTCTACCGCCAATTCTGCTCAATTTGCAAGTTCGCTCTAACGCTCTATTGAACTTTCACAAAAATCCCCTCTTTCTAAAAATCTAGTCATATCGCAATTGCGCTCTATTGAACTTTCTGGAAATCGTTTGAAAGTGCGCTCTACTGAAAATTCATGCCAGTTGGCAAATGCGCTCTAATGAACTTTTTTGAAAACTTTGGAAAGTGCGCTCTACCGAACAGTCATGCCAGTTCGCAAATACGCTCTGTTGAACTCTTCAGAATTTTTGCAAATTGCGCTCTACCGCTAATTCTCCCCAATTTCGCAAGTGCGCTCCATTGTACTTTTATGGAAAATCCCCTCTATCCGAAAAATCTAGTCACATCGCAATTGCGCCCTATTGAACGTTGGGAATTTTTATTAAAAGTGCGCTCTATTGACCTTCTCTTGAAAATTGGCTCAATCCCGGAAATCTTGCCATGTCGTAAATACGCTCTATTGAACTTTTTTGAGTTCTTGGAAAGTGCGCTCTACCGCTAATATTCCTCAATTCGCAAATGCGCTCTATTGACCTAATCCCCTGTGCCTCAAAATCTTGCCATATCGCAAATGCGCTCTAATGAACTTTCTGAAAAATTGTCTAAAGTGCGCTCTACCGCTAATCCTTCCCTATTTGAAAATGCGCTCTATTGAATTTTTGGAAAGTGCGCTCTACCGCTAATTCATCCCAATTTTCAAATGCGCCCCACTGAACTGATAGAAAGTGCGCTTCACCGCAAATCCTGCTTACCTATAATCAAAAAGTATATCCTGGGGGATCTCGAACTGGCACAACGACAGACAGCAGTTCCTGACCATCACCTGCTCCTCCATATGCACTTCCATTCCGCTGAGCAACGCACTGACGACGCGTCGTTTCGTGTCTCGGTTCATGTCGACTTTTCGGATAATGTAGAAGAGGCTCGCGGAGCCGGCGATCTGAAGGGTCGAGTCGGCGAGATGACGGTGCATCGCGTCGAGCACCAGGTGGAGAGCTTCAGTGTGTTGACCCTGAGAAGTCTTTTCAACGTTGTTTTAGGGTGTTAAACAGAAAGGGTGAGTTGGGAATACAATGTTCGAATTAATTGGTTTTAGAACAAAAATTGAGACAATTTTTAGTGGAATTGAAATTTGAAATTGTTTTTTTTTAATTGGATTTATTTTTGTTATTTTTGTTAATTTTACGTTATTTAGGTTATTTTTTTGAAAATTTGAGTTCATTTATTATTTGGTAAAAATATTTTTTTAAACAATTTTAGATTTTTTTCAATTTTGCAAGTGCGCTCCACTGATAAAAGAAGTGAAATTTTTTGAAAAATTACAAATTTTGGATTTTTTCAATTACCAATAATCAGAATTCATTTTAAAAAAAAAGAGAAATTCAAAAATTTTTGAAAATAAATTGAAAAAAATTTTTTTTTTCAAATTGCAAAAATTTTATCTAATTTCAAAATATTGTTGCAAATTACTAGGAATCGTTGAAAATTTATGAAAAAAATTCTAAAAATATAAAAAAAAAATTTTTTTTAATCTGAAAATTTCCAAAAAAAAATTTTTTTTTTCAAATCTTTCAATATTGCACTCTACTAAAAATTTCTAAAAATTTCTCAAAATTTATTTTTAAAATTCTTTTATAGAATTCGAATTTCAAAAAAAAAACATTTTTTTTCAAAATTTTAATTTTCCAATTTTCTTTTTGAAAATTTTTTAAATCATTTCAAAACGCGCTCTATTGCCAATGACTGAAAATCTCATTGAAAAATTTCAAAAAAATGTTATAAAATTCAAATTTCAAAAATTTCAAAAAAAAAATTTTCAATTTTTTTCAATTTTTATTTATATATATTTTTTTTAATAATTTCAAAACGCGCTCTATTGCAGTCAATTTTTCAAAAATCCACCTAAAAACTGCAATTCAAAATCACTCACCAATGGATTGCTATTCCCAAATCGGTACAACTGATAGCTCTCATTGAGCACATTCTGCAGCAGTCCAGCGCGGTCCTTGTACATCCTCAAAGAAGTGATAACCTGCTGTTCATTGGCATCTCCAGACACCACTTCCGCAGGGATTTCCCGCACATGACTGGCGTTTTCACAATTGAAAAGTCCCAGGAATTTGAGAGGTCTTTCCAAGGACTGAAGGCCGCAAATATCGGATCGGACACTTTCTCGGAAACGGGCCGGATTGTCTTGGGAAGACGGCTGGGAGGCGAGATTTGTGGAGGAAATGTCGAGATGGGTCAGCTTTTTGAGGCTGACAATGATGCTGTTGAGGGTGGTGACGGGCTTTGGGTAGATGCCCGTTTCGCGGGTTGATTGGGACAGATCCAGCAGTCTAAAAATGAAATTTGGACAAAAAAATACATATATATTGATTTTTTTTTTAATTTTTTATTTTTGAAAAATTGAATTTCATAAAAATTAGATAATTTCAGAGAATTTTCGGAAGTTGAAAACAATTTTAAAAATTGGATTTTTGAAAAATCTAGCATCTATTTAGAACCGAGAGGATTTTTTAAAAATTAATTTTTTAGCGGATTTTTGCAATTTTGAAAATTCAAACATTTACGAAAAAAATAAATATTGATTTTCTGAAAAAAAAAACATTTTTAAAAAATTTTTTTTAGAGATGTAAGTTTTTTCTGAAATTTTCCGAAATTTTAGAAATTTCAAAAAAAAATTGGATTTTTAATGAAAATTTTCTATATTTTAAAATTTTTTAAGATATTTTAGAATTTGATTTTTTTTATTCCTGAAAATTTTCAAAATCTTAAAAAAAAATTTTTTTTTCGAAAATTTCAATTTTTAATTTTTTAAATTAAATTTGAAATTCTTATAAATTTTCAGAAAAATCAATTTTTATAGCATTTTTCTCAAATTTTTGAAAATTTTTAAATAAAAAATTCGAAAAATTTTTTAAAAATTTTTTTGAAATTTTCCAAAAAACCCACTTCAACTTGGTCAACTGATAAATCGCTGGCATGGCTGCATACAAATCGGGTACATCGTACAAAACCAAACACGTCAGTGTCGGAGCCAACGGAGCCAAGTATCGCATATCGCTCGTCTTGCTCCAATACGAAAGATCAAGGACTTCGAGTTGATGAAGGGGTTGGAGGATTTTGGAGAGCATCAGATGGGCCGATGGCTCTTCGTCGTCTCCGTTGACACGTTTGTGAAGACGTGGAAGGTAGAGTCGTTTGACGTTGGGAGCACGGGCGGTGATAAGGGACGGAGTCTCGGGGACATCACAGGGAAGGGTCTCCATTGGCTGGGGGACCACTGGCTCGGCTAGGGGGCTCGATGGGGAGAGGGGCGACCTGGAGAGAAATTGAATTGATTTAAAATTGATAAATTGATGAAATTCCAGATATTTTTGAGGTTGAAGCTTCAGAAAACAAAAAAAAGGAATTTGAGGAATTTTTTTCAGATTTCTAAATAAAAAAATTGATTTTTTCAGATTGAAAATAGGTCAAATTTGGTACAGATTTCACTTTTTGTTTTTGAAAATTTTTTTAAAAATCAGGAAAAAAACTTGAAAATTCTAGGATTTTTTTTGGAATTCTGGAGATTTTCAAATTTTTTCACTTTTCTAAAATTCCAACAGCTAAAAAATAAGTTTTTTACAAATTAAAAAATTTCGAACTCAAATACAGAATTTACTGAAATTTTTAGAAAATTTTTAGGATTTTTTTTTGAATTCCGACAACTTCAAAATGGATTTATAAAAATTTCAAACTTTCAAATTCAGTTACATACTTCACTAAAATTGTTTTAAAGATCAAAAAACATTTTTTTTTAATTCTCGAAAATGTTTTTGTCGAATTTTAGAAATTTTTAGATTTTTTAAAAATTCCCAAAGCTTTAAAAAAAATTTGAAAATATGCCAAATTCAAGAACATGTTTACTTGAAATTTTGAATAAATCATCAAAAATAATTTTTAAAAATTTGAAAAATCGGAAATCACCTTTTTTTCAAAATTTATGCAAAAAAAATTTTTAAACTTTTTTTTCAATTTTTCAAATTTTTTCGTGTTTTGAAAAATTGCCAGAGACTGGTAAAACAGTCCGAAAATTTTTTGAAAATTCTGAAAATTCAACAAAAAATCTTCCTTTTTTCATTTTTGCAAAAAATCACAGCTCGGCTCAAAATGGCTCAAAATTTCTCATTTGAGCTGGAGTTTCAATATTTTTGTAGTCGATGGACCTAGCCTAGTCATACCTTATTCCATCCCTCTCAATCTGATGTCTAGCCTCTGCAAGCGCCTCCTCTCCAAGCATGAACAATGATCGTATTTCCGTCGGTGCCATTCCGTTTTTTCGCCTCGGTTGATGCCCAGTCAACAGGTCCATTGAAGTCATCCGAATCGACGTCAGAAGTGGAAATTGAGTGTTTCTGGCGTATAAATAGGCATTCGACAGATCCGTCACTCCATTCACATTCGTTAGGTTCAGTTCAGTGATGTATTGGGAGTGAGCGTGGAGTAGGTCAACGAATACTTGATCGTCTATCTGGAAAATGAGGGGGAATTTGAAAAATTGAAAAAATACGGTTATTTTTTTGGAAATAGAATTGAAAAATTGGAATTTAAAAAAAAATGATTTAGAGATAGATTATCGAAAATTCAAAAATAAAAAATAAAATTTGGAAACAAACGTTGAAAAAAAAATGAAAATAAATTTTTTGGAAAATTTTTAAATTTGAAAAATTTGAAAAAATCGGTAATTTTTCAGAATAACCAATTGAAAAATGGAAATTTCGGAAAATGATTTTTATAAAATTCGAATTGAAATGAAAATTTTTTATTAAATTAAAATAAATGTTTTATGAAAATTTGAAAAAAAAATTTTTTAATTTTGGCTATTCAAATCACTGCGAATCCTTTAATTTTTAGCGTTTTTCTGATTTTTTCCAAATTAAAAAATCAATTTTTTTTTCAAGAATTTTCGGAAAAAATAAAATTACGATTTTTGGTTCCAAATTTTTTGAAAAATTTATTATTGGAAAAAAAAATTTGCAAAATTTTCCAGAATAATAATCTGAAAATGGAAAATAAAACAACTATTTCAAAAATATATTGAAAATTTGGAAAAATTGCAAAAAAAAATTTTGGAAATTTTTTTTTAATTTGAAAAAAAATTTCCAATTTTTTTGCGTTAAAATTAGCTATTGGAATGATTGAAAATGATTCAATTTTCAGTGTCTCGATTTTTTTGATTAAAAAAATTATTTTCAATTTTATTTAATTTTCCAAATAAAATCAAATGACGATTTTTGTTCCAAAAATTCAGAAAAATCAGCAAAAATCTTCTGTTTTCTAATTTTCAAAATGTTTTTCCACTAACCGTGGCTCCAGTCAAATCCAACTTTGTCATTGGCATTTTCGTCGAATCACACCATGCCCGGAACACGTCCTTCATCATCTGAACGTTTCCATCATTTTGAATCACTCGGAATTCTGGAGCTTGTTCGGCGAGTGCTGGGCCCTGGAATTTATCATTTATTGATTGATTATTGATTAACTGATAATCAACTGATCGATTATCAACTAATGGATAAGAAACACTTACATGAACATAAGTATTCCATTTACTACGAAATCCCTTGAAGAGTTCTTCACTAAGCGGCACTGGCAGATAGACGTCTTCCATGTAATCCTGAAATTTAATTTTTTTTGAATTTTCAAAATTTTTTTAATTTTTAAAAATCAGATCATTGATATTTAAGTCCCTATATCCTTATTTTGTTTTTAAAAATTAAGAAAAAATTTCTAAAGGTCAAAAAATTAATTTTTCACTTTTTATTCATGGAATAAATTTGTATAAATTTATATAAATTAAGTCGTCTGATTTGCAAAATTTGCCAAGGTTTTTCGGGAAATGTATGAATAATTATGGTAATTTTTAAAGGGAAAATGGGGGAAAATTGAGAAAAAAAAGGAGAACTTTTGTTGAAAAAAATTGGGAATTAAAAAAAAATTTTTTTTTGGAAAATTTCAATTTTTAAAAATGGAATTTTCTTGATTTTTATGTGATTTTAGATGATTTTTCAATTGCATTTTTGCAAGAAAAAATTGAAAATTTTGAAAAAAAAAATTTTTTTTTTTTTGAAATTTTTGGAAATTTTTTCAAAAAATTTTTTTTTTTCATTTTTATTTTTCTGTTGGTTTTATATCAGTTTTTTCAGATTTTTTGAATTTTTCTGCATTTTTGTTGAATAAAAAATTGAAAATTGAAAAAAAAAATTTTTTCGAAAATTTCAAAAATTTTTTTAAATTGATTTTTTTTTATTTTTCTTCATTTTTAATGATTTTCAATTTTTTTAATCTATTTTTATCAATTTCCTTCACTTACCGTATTCAAAACATGCGGTTGTACGGCAAATGATGCGAGTTTTAGAAGCGAAGGCGCTTCAAGCGGAACATCCGCAGTGTTGACCATTATTAGTGGATTTATTTGGCGCCGGACGCCCTGGAAAAAAGATAATGTGTTTTTGGTGATAAGGAAGTGATAAGATAAGATTTGGAACAGAAGAAAATGGAAAAAAAGCTGTAAAAACAAATGATTTCAAAGAATTTTGAAAGCATTCTTCAATTATGGCCGAGAATTTTTGTAGCGGATTTCTAGGCCATGAAAGAGAAATTTCAAATTTATTTCTGGATTTTAAAACTAAATAAGGCTAAAATTGATTAAAGTTGACCAGAAAACTGATGGAAAAAACGAGAAAAAACGCAAAAAAATTGCCCATGGCCTAGAAAATTCCACATGGCCTAGGAATTTTTGTAGTGGTTTTCTAGGCCACGAAAGTGAATTTTGAGATTTATTTTTGAATTTCCAAGTTATTTCTGTTTTTTTCGAATGTAATTTAATCAAATTTGACCAAAAAAACCCAGAAAAATACAGGAAAAAGGCTCAAAAATTGCCAATAGCCTAGGAACTTTTTAGTGGCTTTCTAGGCCATGAAAGCAAATTTTCGATTTATTTCTGGGTTTTTTAACCAAATTTGACTGAATTTCATCAAATTCGATTAGAAAATCACTGAAAAAACGGGGAAAAAGCCCGAAAATTGCCCATGGCCTAGAAAATGTTGTTGTGGTTTTCTAGGCCATGAGAGTAAATTTTGGAATCTCCAACTTCTTTCTATTTTTTTCAAATCAAACTCGATAAAATTCGACCAGAAAACCCCAGTAAAATAGCAAAAAAAGGCCCAAATTTTAGGGAAAAATCCCGCCTGGCCGAGAAACCCAACCCCAACTTTCTAGGTCACGGACGAATCCAGAAGTGCAAACGGCCGGCGACGAAACGAAACCCTCTTCGACAGATGTGCGCCAAGTGCAAAACGACAGTTGGCCCAGATTGGGACGACGAGAGAACAGTGGAGTGATAAGAGAGTGATAAGAGATAGTGATAAAGAGAGAAAGAGAAGGGTCAAGCTTCTTCGGTCAGCTGATTTTAAATGGAAAATGATCACGAGACGAAGAGCAATTTGTCTTTCTCTAACCGCTCTCTCGCTTTAGCACACTCTCTCGCAGACCGGTTGAAGCATGGCTAATTGAGAGAAAAGAAGCGAAATTTCGAGAATCCCGTTTTTTAGTGAAAGAGATCTCGAGGAAAACAATGGGATATTTGAGAAATGGGTCTCGCAACGAAAATTGGATATTGGGGGATTTCAGTGATTATCTGATTTTTAATCAAATCTAGTACAAACTCGAGTGTCTTCCACTGACCAGCTGACGGGTCTCGCCACGAAAACGCGAAATTGTTGAACTTTTGGTGGAAAATGTGATGGAAAGTGTGATTTTTCCTGGTTTTCAATGGAAAAATAAGAAAAATTGAAATTTCCGTAATTATTGCCGTCCCCCGACATGGGTCTCGCCACGAAAATGGTTTTACGGCTTCTGAGTCAAATTTGCTCTATTTTTTGTTAGAAAGAAGTAAAATTCCGCAAATTCGGTGAATTCCGATCAATTTCTAGCGTTTTTTATCGATTTTTAGTGAAAAATCACTGATTTTTGGTTCTTTTGCCGCTTTTTCACCAAAAAACCTATTTTTCACTGGAAATTGGTTGGTAATCATGGAATTTACGTAATTTTACCCGTTTTTATCGAAAAAGCTTTTAAAAATGTCAAAAACTCGGCCAGAAGTTGTAGAAACCATTTTCGTGGCGAGACCCAGGTGGCGATAATACAAAAATGACGGGAATTGATTTTTTTTAAAATCTCGAATGATGGGTCTCGCCACGAAAATGGGGAATAGCCGTTTTTCAACAAAAATTGACAATTTTCAACAATTTTCACCGATTTCTAGTGAAAATCATGCATTTTTCGGTTTTTTGTTGCTTTTTTCCCGAAAAATTGATGGAAACTTCTGGAATTTGATGGAAAATGATTGAAATCATGTATTTTTACCCCTTTCCATCGGAAAAAATGACAAAAACTTTGCCCGAAAGCTGAAAAACCGTTTTCGTGGCGAGACCCATATCGGGGGACGGCAATAATGACGGAAATTTCAAATGTTCTTATTTTCACACTGAAAACCAAAAAAAATCACACTTTCCATCACATTTTTCACCAAAAGTTCAACAATTTCGAGTTTCGTGGCGAGACCCGTCAGCTGGTCAGTGGAAGACACTCGAGTTTGTACTAGATTTGATTAAAAATCAGAAAAGGGGGAAATATTTCGCAATCGATGGAGAATTCCTTAGGATTCCTCAGAAAAAGAAAAAAAATATTTTATTTTATTTTTCCCCGACATATGTGATCAAACAGAACAATTCTTATCAGTTTGATCACATTTTCTTATCAGAAAAGGGATTTTTGAATTTTTTCATCTTTTCGAGCATCATTTGATGATGAGCAATTTTAAAATCCGGCTTCTCCGGGGATTAGTGATAACTTATTTTATCACTGATAAGGAAAACATGATGTTTTGATCAAAAGTATTGATTAACAGATTAAAATGTTGTTTTTTATCAGTGATTATCACTAAAGAACAATTTGTTCTGAATACAAAGAAAAATGAGATAAGATCGACAATTTTGGGATAATTGGCGGGTTGTGTTGGCATAATAAGTACCTATTTAGTCTGGGAAATCCTATAATTATATTTTATAATGAATAGGTGGTATTAGTAAGAAAATAGGGAGATTGGTTTTTTGAAAAAATATATTGGTAAATGAAAAAAAATGGGGGCAAAAAAAATTTTATGAGAAAAAAAAATTAAATTTGGCGGAATTTTGAAAAATTGAATTTTTAAAATCTGAATGAAGATTGATTTTTTTTTTAATTTTTAGTAATAAATTTGACGTTTTTAGAGATTTTTGGGAGATTTTACTGTTTTTTTAGCAAAAAAAAATTTTTGGAAATTTTTTAAAAAAGTTCTTTGGCACAATTTTTGAAGATTCGATTTTTGGATTTTTCCAAAATAAACTTGATTTTTAAAAAAATTTCAAATCAAATTTCAAATCCCCGGTAAATTTCCAGAAAGTTCGAATTTTTTTCTATTCAAAATTTTTTTTTTAATATTTTAAATGGCACAACTTTTGAAATTTGATAAAATTTGATTTTTGGAAATTTTTCCAAAATAAATCAAATTTTTAAAAAAATTTTCAATCAATATTTCAAATTCCCGGTTGATTTCCAAAAAAATCTGATTTTGTTTTATTGGAAAAATATATTTTTGAATTTTTTTACACAGAATTTTAGAAAATGTGATTTTTTGCATTTTTCCGAAATAAATTGAATTTTTAAAAATTCTACAATCAATATTTCAAATTCCCGGTTGATTTACAGAAAGATCTGATTTTTTTCTAATTAAAAAATTTTTTAAAAAAATTTTTTTATGGCACAACTTTTGAAAATTTGATCAATTTTGATTTTTTCGATTTTTCCAAAATAAATTTAATTTTTAAAAAATTCCCTAATCAAAATTTCAATTTTTCCGCTATTTTTCCAGTAATATCTGTCTTTTTTCATTCAAAAAAAAATTTTTTTTCTTATTTTTTCTGATTTTTTTCCAAAATGACAAATCCGTCTAGCCTGCCAAATACAAATGTTTTGTTATCAAAATAAAAATATCACAAATCCAGGTCAGAAAACCACAAAAACCACCTCAACAGGTCAGAACTCCAAAAAAAAAATATTGTCGCCAGCTCCGAACATCACCGCTCAAACTCACGCTCACAGGAAAAGCTCACACACACACACACACGCCTTCATCGGAAAAGGGGGGCAGTCAGAAGAAGAAGAAGAAGAAGAAGTGGAAGGAAAAAAAGTGGGACGAAAGAAGGAAAAGACGTGGATGAATGGGAGAAGCAGCAGAAAAAGAGAAAAGGCGCGCGCCCCGAAAAAGGGGCGAGAGAGAGTGTCGGCCCGAAAAATCGATAATCCTGTCCGTGTGTGTGGCAGGTCTTTTCTCTATTTCTCTGCGAATCATCATTGTTTCGGAGTGACACGGGATGAGGAGCACTGTGTGAGAGAGTTAGAGAGACGCAGACATCACTGCAAACATTCGTCGGAAAGTCAACAGAGAGGCTCATGCACAGATACGGTACGGACGGTTTACGGCGGCGATTTGTTTTCCTTTTCCTTTTTGCTTTTCTTGCTTTTTTTGATATGAGAAAAAATGAAAGAAACATGTTTTACTGGATTTTTTTCGTTTTGGAAAAAATGAACTTTTTTGGGTCTCGCCACGAAAATGGTTTTCCGGACAAAAATCCATTTTTCCTCGTTGTTTTTTGAGAAAAATTGTCTTCAATTTTAAATTCCCGGTTGACTGTAAATGTTTTGTTTCATAAATTTATTTTAAATTTCCGGTTAGTTGTAAGTGCGCTCTATGGAGAAAGCGAATTCATTTTTAAATAACTACGTTTTTAAATTTTTTATGTTTCGGTGATAAAATTGAGGAGATAAAATGAGACAACCGGATTTTTTTTTATTTTTGAGAAAAATTGAAATTAATTTTTTTTCCCGTTGGGTCTCGCCACGAAAATGGGAAAAATGGGAAAATTGAATTTCAATTTTTTTTAAAATCAGATCTGTCGTGAGAAATTTTTTTTAAAAATCCACCTGAGAAAAATACATTAAAAAAATTTTTTTTTTTTAATTTTTTTAATTTTTATCATTTCTTCCTATTTCTAATCAATTCTAATGAATTCCCCATCGATTGCGAAATATTTCACCTGGTTCTGATTTTTAATCAAATCTAGTACAAACTCGAGTGTCTTCCACTGACCAGCTGACGGGTCTCGCCACGAAAACTCGAAATTGTTGAACTTTTGGTGGAAAATGTGATGGAAAGTGTGTTTTTTCCTGGTTTTCAGTGGAAAAATAAGAAAAATTGAAATTTCCGTCATTATTGCCGTCCCCCGACATGGGTCTCGCCACGAAAACGGTTTCTCAGCTTTGGGCAAAGTTTGGTCACTTTTTCTTATAAAAAACAGTAAAAATACATAATTTCAATCATTTCCCATCAAATTCCAGAAGTTTCCATCGATTTTCCGGGAAAAAGCACAAAAAACCGAAAAATCCATGATTTTCACTAAATTGACCGGAATTTGTCAATTTTTATCAGAAAAACGGGCGGAAAGGAGCCAATTTTCATTTTCGTGGCGAGACCCATCATTCGAGAATTTTCTAAAAATTTTTAAATTTTTTAAAAATCAATAATCAATATATCTACATCCATCCATTTTTATTTTACAATACAATACAATAAATTTTTACAAAAATCATTTTGAAGACGATGATGATGACGAATCCTTGCACTCTTATTTTGAAACCGTTTCCGCAGGGGTCGTTATCAACTGATAAGAAGATATCAGTTGAGTTCCGGGAACGCATACTGCGATTCGATGGATCCGCTGACTGGACGGAATGCACTGAGACCCTTGTACTTCTCAGCCAAGAGCATCGACTTTGGAGCCGGAGACATGACCGATGGAGCTGGAGATGGAAGACATCCGAATGCTGGACCGAGCTGGAAAATATTGGGGGTTTATTGGGAAAATGAGGGGAAAACTGGGAAAAATAGGGGAAATGCGGGAATTTCGACTGAAACTGGCTGAAAAAAAATAAAAATAAAACATTTAGCAAATGCTTTTTTTGAAAAATGTTCAAAACATTTCAGAGAATGGAATTTATTGGAAAAAATAGAAGAAAATGCGGAAATTGAAGCTAAAGTTTCAAGAAAAATACAGGAAAAAAAAAATGAAAAAAATTTTTCAAGAAAAATTTTTTTTTTTCAGATTTAAAAAATTTTCAATTTTTTCAAACAAAGACCTACAAACAAAGACCTACAATATCGATTTTTGAAAATTTTTTTTTAAATTCAAAAAGGCTGAAATTACAAGAAAAATCCAGAATTTTTTTTTTGAAATTTCTTTACTTTTTCAAGATTTTTAGAACAAGAACCTTCTTGCTGTAACATTGTAACATTGATTTTCACAAAATTTTTTATTGAAAAAATTGAATTTTGCTCGAATAGGACCAAAATTTTAAAAAAAGCCTGAAAAAAATTCAAAAACATTGAAAAAAAAATTTTTTTTTCAGATTTTCTGTTTTTCAAAATTTTTAAAACAAGGACCTTTTTGTGGTCAATTTACCATTTTTCGAAAAATTAATGTCAGTGAAAAAAGCTGAAAAATTACAAAAGAAAAATCCCCAAAAAAAGTGCATTTTTGTAAAATTGTTTTCTCAATTTTTTCAAAACAAAGACCTTCTTGTTGTAAAATTGTTACATTGATTTTCAAATTTTTTATTTGTTTTTTAAATTGGAATTTTGGTCAAAAAGGGCTGAAATTACGAGAAAAATCCAGAAAAAAAATTTCAAAAAAATTTTTTTCTAATTTTTTCTTCAAAACAAAGACCTTTTTGTGGTGAAATTTGGGGCTGTAATTACTAGAAAAATCCAGATAAAAAAAATTTTTTTTTCAAAATAAAAAATTTTCATTTTCAATTTTTCAATTTTTTCAAAACAAAGACCTTCTTGTGGTCAACTTATTAATTTTTTATACCTTCTTCTCATCAAAATTTCAATTTTTTGAAAAATGTCAAAAACCACCCCACCTTGGCAGTGAAAACCGACGCATCATCTGCGGTCGTCGAGAAGCCGGTATCAGTGTAGGAAATCGCTAAATCCACAAAAATCAATAATCACCCCAAAAAAATCAATACCGCTTCCAATTTCCGACGGCTTCATAATCTCCTCATTCGGCATCGGAATATACTGGGAAGCATCGTTTTTATGACCAACCGACATGTGGAAAACGTGCTCGGTGGCAGAGATCGCATGGGGATTGGGGAGCTGGAAATAATAAAAATTCTGAATTCTGAAGCCTTTAGATTCTTCCAGAATACCTTGAAATCGTTCATTTTGTGAATCTCCTCATTCTGCTGCGGTGGCGAGAATCCGGGAACGTAGTAGTCGATGGAGGTGTCGGCAGCTGGAGAAAAAAAATTTGCAGTATTTTCAAAAAATCGTAAAAAATCCAATTTCGGTCAAAAAATTGAGGTAAAACAAGGAATCGATAGAAAATTTTCTCCTCTACAACTTTGCAGTTGATCACTTTCAGCTATATGTGATCCTTATCAAGTTATCAGTTGATTTCTGAAAGCTATCGCTTTTTGAATAGCACTACAGTATTTCACTGATAACTTGATAATAATTACAGATAGCAAAAAGTGGCCAACTGCAAAGTTGTAGAGGAGCAAATTTTCTATCGATTCCTTATTTTACTTTAGAAAAATTGAATTTTTTAGAATTTTTTGAAAACATTTTGAAAAATTCAAATTTCAAAGTGCTCATTTCAGTATTCTACTGATAACTAGATAAGGATTGAAGATATCAGAAAGTGATCAACTGCACAGTTGTAGAGGAGACAATTTCCTATCGATTCCTTTTTTAACATTAATTTTTCAAGCAAAACCTGATTTTCTACAATTTTTCGAAGTTTTCCCTACCAACCATTCTGCTTCACCGGCTCCTTCTCCACCTGATACGCGTATTGCGACTTCTCCTTCTCTTCCTTCTCAATCAACCGCTTCTTCTGATTCATACGCATCTGAGCACGATAAATCGGCGGCATTTCGTCCGATTCGAAGCCACAGTAATCCGAAACGACCGCCGATTTCCCCGATTTTTCAGATTTTTCCAGAAACTTTTGCTGCGAATCGACGATCCGACAGATTGCCACGTCATCGAGGACGTGGCCGTGCAAAAGTTCGGCCATCTGGTCCTCAGTGACCTTTTCCATTTCCACTGGCGTCTCCTGATCCATTTCCAATTTGGCATCCATGTAGAAACTCTCGACGTACGCCATTTTGGAGGACTGCAAGTGCGCTCTGTTGATAAAAATTGGAAAAGTGTGAAAATACGCTCTAATGCTAAAAAATAGAATTTTGATTTTCTGGCAGTTTGAAAATGCGCTCCAATGCTACAAATTTAAAATTTCTGGAAATTGAGAAGATATGAAAATGCGCTCTACTGGCAAAAATGGAGGAAGTGTGCATATGCGCTCTAATGCTAAAATGTTGAAATTTTGATTTTTTATTAATTTGCAAGTGCGCTCCATAGATAAAATTGCGAAACTTCGGAAAATTGAAAAATATGAATATGCGCTCCATTGATAAGAACAAAAAATTTTTGAAAATGCGCTCAAATGCTAAAATTTTGAAAATTTCAATTTTGTCAGGCTGCAAGTGCGCTCCAGTGCTGAAATTGAAAATTTTCTGAAAATTGAAGAAAAATGAGAATGCGCTCTATTATTAAAAATTGAAAAATTTTGCAAACGCGCTCTATTGCTAAACTTTGAAATTTCGCTTTTTTTCAGAACACAAGTGCGCTCCATGGCAAAATTTTCAAAATTTGATTTTTTGTCAGGCTGCAAGTGCGCCCTAATGCTTAACCTCCCATTTCTTCCAAAAATTTCAAATTTCCCGCCTCTCAACTTACTTGGACTACTAGTCACTTGCTTACGCGGTTCGATGATATCGAAATGTTTCAAAATTGATAAAATTGACTGATAAGAAAAATAAAAGGTCAATGGATCACGCGGGAAATTCAAAAATTCAAAAACAAACATTTTTGAAGTCGAAAAACAATTTTTTTTTTCAAAAATAACAGAAAAAAATAAAATTAACAATGACTATGACTATCATAAATAAGATCTCTTTGAGTGGGGGAAAAAATATTAAAAAATCGATAATCAAAAAAAATGTTATCATTTTTTATCACTCCGCCTTTGCCTCCTCCTCGTCTTTCGGCATATCGTACAACGGGAACAGCTTCGCAATTTCCTTAAAATCCTCCACTTTCTTCTTATCATCAATTATCCGACGAGCGACGTCAAGCGAGATTCCGAAGACGTTGAGCAGAAGAACACCGACTATCTGGAAAAAATTTCAAAAATAAAAAAAATTTTTTTAACAGCTTAAGACACGTTATTCGTAAATGGTCTAGAAGCCAATTCACAGGAGCCGAAAGTATTTTTGATTGGTCTGATATTTTGCATATTGATAATACATGGGTCCCTAAGTCCAAAAATACAACTTTTGGATTTTTTGCTCACCGGCTCGTGGAGCCCCGGAGCAAAAACGGGCTCACAAAAAAGTTGTCCAATAAATCTGAAACTTTTTTCTCGGGAGTTTTTTAGGTTGTAAAGTACGGAAATGACAATGAAAAGTTCTGAAAAAATTTTTAAAAAATAGTCATAGTGCAAAAAAGTCGAATTTTTTCAGTTTTTTTGACCTCCTGAAAAATTTACTATGGGACATACCCGAGATCTTTTCGAATTTGAGTAACACGACCACAGATACATCACATATCAAAAAATATCAAAAATCGACGGGACGGTATTGAGACATATTTCACCATTTATGAAATTTTAGCACCGAAGCTGACCTATTTTCCGCCGTAGTGAAAAATTTTCAACTGGACATACCGAAATGGACTTCAAATTCGAATTCTACGTCCCAAAATACGTCGATTTAGTTTATAAAATCAAAAATCGACGGGGCGGTATTGACCGAAAAATTGAGGTGAAAGTTGAAAAAAATGGTCATCACATTCTGATTTTTTTCGGGAAAAGTCACAACTGAACCAATACCAGTTTATATTTTCATTTAGTAACTGGGACACATATCCATTTATTAAATTTAACTCCTAGACTCAGAAAAAATATTTCGAATTTTTAGGATTTTTTGAATATTTTTTTACCCTTTTCAAAAATGGGTCCATGTATA
Organism: Caenorhabditis becei; assembly: GCA_900536315.3. Taxonomy (NCBI): domain Eukaryota; kingdom Metazoa; phylum Nematoda; class Chromadorea; order Rhabditida; family Rhabditidae; genus Caenorhabditis; species Caenorhabditis becei. The sequence continues at coordinate 580,489 of LR539864.1, read as the reverse complement.
GGGATACGTTCGAAAAATGGGTCAAAAATCGAAATTTCAAAAAAATTTCAATTGTTGTTTTTTGGACTCATTTGACCCAATTATGACATTTGGACACACTTTGGGACAATATGGAATTTTTTCTTGATTTTCACTTTTTCACAACGTACTCCTATACGTGGTGCCAAGCGAAAACTCGAAAATTCCAAATATTTTTGAAAAATGCCAGAACATGTTTTTTGTACATTTTAGAACCAAAAATGACTAAAAAACACCAACTCTGATTTTTCCGACTTAAAAAATTTTCCAAACTTTTCTGACCACGTATCCCTATACGTTCACCTACTGAAAAGTGTGGTGAAAAAAGTTGAAGAAATTGAAAAAATTCGGAAAATTTTTTCAGAGACTAGTGGTTAGGGGGAACTGATAGGTACATGTCCCAGTTACAAATCCATGCTAAGACCTGAAAATAGTTCAGTTGAGACTCTACTCGAAAATGATGAAATAATGAAGACAACTTTCAAGTAAATTTTTCGACAAAATTTTAGATTTCTAAAAATCAGAAAATAATGCAATTCGACGTGTTTTTGAACGTAGATTACGGATAAAATATCTGTTGGAAAAAGTTCAGTTGAAAATTTTTCACTACGGCGGAAAATAGGTCAGCTTCGGTGCTAAAATTTCATAAATGGTGAAATATGTCTCAATACCGTCCCGTCGATTTTTGATATTTTTTGATATGTGATGTATCTGTGGTCGTGTTACTCAAATTCGAAAAGATCTCGGGTATGTCCCATAGTAAATTTTTCAGGAGGTCAAAAAAACTGAAAAAATTCGACTTTTTTGCACTATGACTATTTTTTAAAAATTTTTTCAGAACTTTTCATTGTCATTTCCGTACTTTACAACCTAAAAAACTCCCGAGAAAAAAGTTTCAGATTTATTGGACAACTTTTTTGTGAGCCCGTTTTTGCTCCGGGGCTCCACGAGCCGGTGAGCAAAAAATCCAAAAGTTGTATTTTTGGACTTAGGGTTCCCCATAGTACCCCTATGCAAAATATCAGCCCAATCAAAAATACTTTCGGCTCCTGTGAAATGGCCTAGTGGCCATTGTTGAGTAATTACAAATAGTCTCTCTTAAAAACTATCAGATCAGGCTTATCTTATTTTTGAAAAATTAAAAAAAATTAAAAAAATTTTTTTTTTGAAAATTAATTTTTTTTTTCAAAAAACCAATCCCAACTCCCTTCCCCTCGACCCTATCAAAAACTGATCAACTGATAACTTGATCAATTTCTAATTTCCTATCACCCTATCACCTTATCATTGTGATCCCATCACTCACCGCTCCGTCCCCCTTGGATTTATAAAAAGTCACTGCCTTTTCCATCGGATCTTCCTCCCGTTTCGTCGCGTAAACTGTCACTGTGTCCAGGTTCGAATCGCAGTTTCCGATGGCGTTGATGTGGAGATTTGGGGCAAATTTGGAGAAGAATGAGGGTTGGTACCTGGAAAAATTGGAAGTTGTGCGGTAGAGCAAAGTTGCAGATTGGAGGGGAAAATGATGGAAATTGAACAGTTAGCAATACAGCAAATTTTCAGATTTACCTTTTTTTTGAAAATCAAAAATAGAAATTTTGAGTTGTCAATGGAGCGCATTTCCAAAACTATTTTTAAAATTTAAAATTGTAGCTCTAACGCTAATTTTGGAAATTTCGAAAAAAAAATTGAATTCGTCAATTTTTATAAATTCCATAAAATTTCCAAAAACCGGGAAAATTGTGATTAGCAAATGCGCTCCAACGTGAATTTTCAAAATTTTTTTCAAAATTGAAGAAAAAAATTTAGAAGAATTCTCGCGCTCTAACGCTAATTCTAGGAATTTTCAAAATCTCAAAAATTTTGGATTTTTAATTTTTTTCAAATTTTTGAAGAAAAAAAAATCAATTTCAGTTTAGAAAGTGCGCTCTAATGTCAAATTTTTAAGAAACTTAAAAAAAAATAAATTTTGAAAAAATATTTTTTTTCAAATTTTGGAGTTTTCAAAAAATTTTGATTTCGAACTTTTTTCAAAAATTAAAAAAAAATTTTCTATTTCTAAAAAACAATTTCAGGTCAAAAAGTGCGCTCTATTCTCAAACTCAAAATTTCTTTAAATTTGAAAAATTAAAAAAAAAATTTTTTTCATCTTTTGAAATTTTCAAAATTTTTCGATTTTCAAATTAAATTTTTTTTTAATTTTTTGAAAAAATCAATTTTAGCTTAGCACTTTTGCTCTAATTTCAAATTTTGAAAAAAAATTGTAAATGAAATAAAAAAAAAATTTTTTTCAATTTTTTCAAATTTCTCCAAAAACTCACCAAAACGCCTTCTCTCCCTCCTTAACAGCCATATTCTCTCCAGCAAGTCTTCCCGAGACCTGTGCGTGTTCCCACGAATTCAACCGTCTCCGTCCCAGAACCCCATCTTCAAAAGAGACAACAGCTCCAGCGGCCCACACGTTATCAGCCACTTTCAGTGCCTTATCAGCACGAACACCTCCATGAACTTGATCAATCGATAATCCAGAAGCCTCGACGACCTCTACATTAGGGTCTTCTCCAGTGGCCACTATCACAATATCAGTGCGGAGTTCCGATCCATCGTCCATCTTCACCACCACATCCTTACAACACTGTCGGACCCCTACAATCTTCTGTGTGGCCCTAACTTGGACCCCGTTCTTTTTGACGGCTTCAGTGGACTTCTGAGCCAGATGCTCCGGAAGAATGTCCTGAATCACGTGCTTCTGCTCGAAGACCTGATGAACTTCCACTTTATCGTATTTCCGCTTAATCGAGTATCCCAATTCAGAGGCAAGGAGTCCGTTGCCGACGATTGTCACTTTTTGGATCGATTTGTCGCTGAGGCCCGATTCGAGACGTTTGAAGTCGGCGGGCTGGAAAAAAGTCACGTGACCTAGATTTATCTTTTTTTCACGTGAATCCTAAAAACCTGATTTTTCACGTGAATCCCAAAAACCTGATTTTTCACGTGAATCCTATAAAAATTGACCTACATTTTTCACGTGAATCCTATAAAAATTGACCTAGATTTTTCA